>CAFUXE010000534.1:7418-25115 GCA_903364295.1 Serranus cabrilla
AATATTTATTCCAAATCATGCTGTAATGTATGCTGGGAAACAACCAAGAGTGCTGCTTTCCAAAGTCTTCTAGCATGTCGACTCAAGATCAAACACAAATATTTTTTGACAAAATAATTTTTCTCCAATAGGGTTGAATTTTTTTTCCCCACTAACATTATGTAAAAAAAACAAAAAAGAACAATACACACACATAAAAGGAGTGTGCAGGAATTGAACAGACCTAGGAGAGTTTGGATAAGCGTTTTTTTAATGGCAAGTAAGATTTTGTTTAATAGTATTTCCATTATATGCAATTTCATTTTTGTCTTTTAACAAAAGCATTAAGTGTTTCTTGAAAATTATCCTACTTCTCAAATGAAAGGGTCAAAGGACAGGGGGGGTATTTCATGCTATGCAGACTGAGAGGTATTTGGTTCTCTCAGGATAGCTAAACACAAACGTATGATGATGTTGTAGAATATGATGAATTGCTGTAACATTATATAATTGTAGATCAAATTAGCAAAACCTTGAAAAGTAGCAGTAAATACAACCTAAGTAAATTTTACTTCTGTAATATCAAGTTCAACTTACACGCCACTATCAAGTAAAATGTACTTACTACAGAACTTAAAGTTCATGAAGATATTAAGTAAATGTTTTTTTGTTATATATAATTTAGATGTTGTATTTACTCAAACAAATTAAGTAAAATTAATTAACTTTTTCCATAGGCAGGAAAATCAACAACATGAAAATATTAAATAAATCTAATATATTTGTAATATTTACTGTTATGAAAAATATAAGTAGATTTTAATCTTTTTGACACTTAAAATTAAATCAATTGTATGAAGTTTTATTACTCATTATAATTATGTCAATTATGCTTATTTTATTTTGATAAATATGACCAGATAATATACTTTTATCACAAATCACACAACTAGAATACAGAAGAATAAACATTTTTTTTTACCAAAGTTCACATCTGAACAGGTCCTGTCGCGCAGTGGTGAGGGGTATGCAAGGTTGAGGGCATAAATCAGTCCCATTAGCAGTGAACAAGCTTTGACAGTATTGCCGCATCCGGGCAACATCTCCTGGCCTTCAAGGAGGATGGATACATTCACTGGATCTTCTCCATCCGCCCCATGGACAACCAGAATCTTTAGGATGTGCTGAGTGGCATCACTGCGGCTGTCCTCCTGCATAAAAATGACAGAAATTACAATTCTATTAAGAAATAAAAATAAATAAAATACAACCATTTATACCATATCCTAGAACATTACATGTGCCCTTAAAACAACCATTATTAAACATTACTTTGATCAGTGGTTCAAAATTTTAGAAAAATAGAGATTAGCATGTTTGCAAACTCTCATTTACCTCCCCTCCTGAAATCATATTCATTTAACTTTATCTTACACAGTTTCTCCCCTGATTATCCACACTGAAGCATTGGTCAATGTATTGGTCAGAATAAAGGGATTCAAATTAATCAGTGAAGTTGTCTGCTGACAAGTACATATACAGTGAAGGTTACAATTTGAATAAACACCGCAGAAAAAGTTCAAAATTAGTTCTCATGTCTCGCTTTGCAGCTACTAATTACAGCTAATATATAATATTTTTTATATTTAAAACAAATTCCATTTTAGACAATTTTACACTGTGTAAACAATATAGTTATGTTGTTAACATTAAGGAACAAAAGTGTCTTCAAAATCACTATAAATATGTCATATGTTAATATAATTGTCCATTTCTTTGTATAAATAGTTGAATTATACAAAAAATAATGCCCCAAATAACCACTTTGCATTCAGTATATAGAAAATATTTGCTTGTGTGTTTAATAAAAATTTGTGATGATGTCACAAACATTGGCATTTAAAAGGTTAAAATTCTGAAATTAATTGAATATTTAATATGTATAATTAGGGCTAAAGTTGATTAAGATAATTTTGTTTAAAAAGAGAAAACATTAACATATAACATATTCATAGTATTTTTTGAAGAGAGGACACTTAATGGTAACAACGCAACTATTTCAAAACATGGTATGAGGGTTAAACGATTGTGGTGTTTTAAGAAACCATGCTTTACCCGGCAATCTTCAAATAGTTCCTCTTCTTTCTCTCCGAGGTAAAATATGAGGCTGCGGGGCACAGTTTCACGTCTCATCTCAATGCCTTGGTTCTGTCAAACAATTGAAATTGTGTCAATATTGAGCTATGAATCATACACAATGAACTAACAAATGAAAACGCAAAAGCATACAAAGTTCAAGGAACATACTCGTGTAAAAACAGAGGAAAATAGTGTGGACAGTGAAGTGCCACACATCTGAAAATCTTTGAATTGACCAGTCAATTATGTTCTGACAAAAATCTGGGTCATGTACAGCTCTACACACCTGACTTAGTTTGTCGAGTAATGGCCTCAGCTTGGTCCCCAGGACACCTCCCTTTATTTTCATTAAGGCAATCAGTTTAGGTGTATAGTAGTCCAGTTTGGACATGAAGGTATGTTCCAAGGAAATCAAGCTAGGAAAGCTGCAATTGTTGCACAACTTTTTCAGACCGTTTGATGACACCATCTTCTCCTTGCCCTAAAAATGAAGAGATACGATTATTAATAATAGAACAACAATTACAATGCTCATTTTTAAGTGTACATTAAAGAGCAGCAATATTAATATCATGCATAAGAGAGACAGGAGATCTGGAGCGTTGCCTACTACTCGGATTGCAAGTTGCATACGCCTATTACGCCGTGCTCAAAATTCAAATAGTTAGCCGTTATCTGGGAAGATGGCGGGTCATATTCACTGGTAAAAAACTGTACGTTTCCACTGCGAAAAACACGACCTGAAACCTCCATTAAACCTGCTAAAGAGTTTTATTTACTTTAGCCTCCATAGCTGTTCGCAGAGGTGGATCAGCGTAGCCCAGATGACATAAACGAAACTAAATTAGCATTCGCTCAACTGCTGTAAAGTGCAGTAGCTAGTAGCCGAAGTAACGCTAAGTAGCTACGGTACATCAGACTACATGTAATTTAATGCATTTGTAATAACTATTGCTATAAAACGGCCGCTAGCGCAGCTATCGTTAGAACATGCCCAACAGGTAAACCTTCTCACGTTCATGGCCAGGTTAATGCTACGGGTCTCCACGGAGCGCCACGATATGCTACATTAAGTTACCGACAGCACAGCAGCGTGAAGATGTGTGCACAACGTTAATGCGGTTTGCTGTCATTTACACAAATGCTTTCGCATAAATAGTCGTCCACGTCATGTTACACGCGTCCAAATATCACAAGTAAGCATCTATAACAACTTTAAACAAACAGAAAGACTGAAACTTACAACTCGGTTGTAGTGTCCACCTACGTTGCAACTCCAGGTCATGCGCCGACCAACGTCTCTCTCCTCTTGTCTCATGCGCGCGGCTTCCCAGTTCCCACCATGCCTTGCTTGACTTCCGGTGTCTCAACCATCGTTCCCGCGCATCCAGGTGGATTTTTCAGATTAAAATTTACTCGCTATTTTCAGGTTGGAAACTGGAAATTCACCATGTGTGTGAGAGTCGGGAAGAAAATGTAATGGCATATATGTGACAGTGGATTGAGAACGGGACACAATCAGATATATTTTAGTTTCATATTAGCATTTTTGTAGAGAGAGTTCTAAATAAGAAGTATCAAATGACCAAGGAATCTAATTAACGTTGCAAACAAACAATTGTTGGTAGTGGACCTTTGACCTTTGACCAAAAAAAATAAAACTCACCCCCATGGCAACTCACATTTTTGAAACTGTGTGTCCCATCATAATTTCCATTATTTTTTTTTAAATGTATTTTCTTATTTACATAATATTTACATGTGTTTTCACATGTTTTATCAATATATTATTTAGAATATTTAGACATTATTATTGTTGTTATTTTATGTATTTGTTTTAATAGATTCTTGGTCTAAAATAATCTAATGTATTATTTTTTTAAATGTCCATTCCTGAATTATTTCTTTAGAATCTCATATGAAACAAATATTTAGACTTCATCTTCATCTTCTTCCTTCACACTTGAGCTTACACATGAGCATAAATATTAATCAGTAAACAGTAAAAACACCACAAGCTCTATGTATAATTACACTCAGAGGTGTATGATGATCAGAAATTGTGCTTGCTTCAGTTTGTTCTCCTTTAGTACAAATTTTAACTATGCAATTCATCATTTAGTATTTGATGATGCAATGTTACTTGTAAAGTAAGTAAGTGTGCCACCTAGTGGCTGTTTGTTTTGACTGCTGGGGAGTGCTGAACAAATTATATGTGCTATCAAATTAGAACAAAGGTTAAAAAAAAATGCTGTACGTATATTAATAGTACAGAATTGTAAGGTATAGTATAGTTTAGTTTGAGGTCCTTTGATGTGTATATTTTTGTGCTGCAGCTCTATTAGCTGCTGGGCTCAGGTGCAGCCATCACACTGGTCTAAGCAGGAGAGCTCCAATCACGGGCCTCTGCTCTCAAAGACAGAGCAGGTGGGAGAACACACACAGGATTACTATGGCAACAGCACATCATCAGTAGGCTATAACTAACCGGTCTCACCAAAGCTCACCTTCCCTACTAGTGGGTAAACAATCAAATGCTTGGTGAATTCTGCTTCACAGTGAAGGAACGAGCTGAGATCGAAGGATACATGCATGCTAAATTGATAGGTTTAATATTCTATACCAAGATCTTTTGTAGGGCAGTGATATAATGCCTGCACAATATTTCTACTGGATGTGTATCTGTCTCAGTGTCAATCTACAGGTGTCAATACCAGGATATTTTCATTTAAAATTTACATAAAAAAACTAACAAACTAGGCACTTGACTGACTGACTGAACTTTGACTTAAAAGTGAAAGATTTGCATTGGATTTGTGTTGTTGTTGTACCGCTGTGAACACCTTGGACTTCTGACCTCCTTCCTCAGTGTCCAGGAGGGGGCGACAGGCCTGCATGCCACTGCAGTTCCAAACTATCCAAAGAACAGGAATCACAAACACACACACACACACACACACTCACATGCACCCAGTCATGACTTGCCTGCCTTGTTTTGTCAGCTTAAAAAGCTCTATCATGGCAATGAATTTCCACAATAGTAGACTAAACAAGACACGCTCTGTGCTGTATGGTAAGCTGATTATTACACGGTCAGGACGTTGTTCCTGTCTTATGCATTCATACATACATGTTTAATTTACAGCTCAGGCAGCCCATGTGTGTACTCTATTATAAGAGCACTTTATAGGTGTGTTTATTAGGTGTTTTTAATGCACTGATGATTGGAGTTAACTCAAAGCAATCTGTTCTCTAACATTTAGCACATCTCACTTTATTGGCTAAAACAAAAGTACACATTTGTATTCTCTACCTTTGTGTGTGTTTGTGTTGAGTATGAGCTTGTGGAAGTGTGTGTTTTCTCCCGCCTCCTCCCTGCCTGTCTTTAAGGAGAACAGAGGCCCGTGATTGGAGCTCTCCTGTTCCACTTTGGACCAGTGTGCTGGCTGCACCTGAGCCCAGCAGCCAATAGGCCGCCTGCAAACAGAGAAGCCTGCAGAGCTGCAGCATAACAATACTCACTCTGTAGACAGCATACAGGTTTCTGGGCTGCTGCCCAGCACAATCACACCAATATATTGCACCCTCACTGGCTTTTCATTCACAAATAGAGAACATACAGTCACTTTGTTGCAACTTTGACATTCTGAAATATTATGATGAGAGACAGTATTTATTATGGATTTCCACCACAGTTTAATAATGGTTTAACTTTATTTTGCAGCTCAATAGGGCTAACAAAAATAACTAATTGGGATACTTTGCTGACCAACAGGTTTAAAACATTGACCTCTAGCTGCTTTCACACACCAGTTTCAACCTTCAAATATCCAAATTAGTCTAAGGATCATCAAGTGGCATGGCAGAGTGACAGCCATGTTCAGCCGTTATTATCATCTCATGTAGCAACACACAGACAACAAAAATCCACAGGTTTATGTTAGCATATACCATTTCAAAGATATAGAATATCTTTAGAAATATATATTAGAAATGTAGGCATGTTCAAAAATGTCTTTTTCCAGCTGAATTAGTCTTATTAAAAAATAAATGCAATTATTTCCACGTAATCTATTTGTCACACATTTCTTTAGTCCTACTGTCATTATTTACATATTATTTGCATCTGTAGTGAGAAGCATTAAGATCTTTTATTTAAGTAAATTAAAAAAAAGGGGGGGGCGGGGGGGCGCCCTTATAATGCAATATTAGCATTACACATGTAGAAATATGATTAAATTATTATATTACATTAGTTTATTTTCAATAATGTATTGATGTGTAAGCATTGGCTGATCAAGCTATACTTTTGCTATAATTTTTTTTAATCAATTTTACACATTTGAGTGTTTTAATCAATGTCAAGGCAATCATATGCCTTGTGTAAAATATTATTCAGTGTGGGAAAGCCATATTGGTCAAATTAGGAGTGGATATGCTCTTTGTCTCCAAAATAAAGGGTAAATAAATAAAAAAAATAAAAAAAATCAAGTAAGGTACTAAGGCCCAATGTACTCTGTTGCTTCTCACAATTAAAAGTCATACCTTATTAATGAGCATTTATAACTTACTAAATCTAATATTGAACCTATACTGCATTTTGTCTCCATTTTATCATATGACTAACTGTAGAAATAAGAAAATGTAAAACCTAAGTAGCATATTTGTGTATCTGTTGCATGCTAGATCCCAGCAGACCTCTCTTATCTAGTCCTGCAAGATAAAGAGAGAAGTCCGTGATTTGTTTAAATTTCACTCAGTAAAAAGCAGGAAATGTATTATTTGTCTTCTCTACTGAAACCGTGTAACTTCTTCTGTTGGCTTACAAAAGCTTTAATAACAACATAGGCCTACACTGATCATTTAACAAAGTTGTGAATAATCTTGGCCTTTTTACCCCACGCCGTCACCAGTCATTAGTGATGATCCACGGGGCCTCCACAGGAGCCTATTGATCACTCATTGACTGATTGATTTAGACAAATACTTTTTTCTCCCAGAGTGCGAGGTCGAGTCGCTCTCTCTGTTAATTGAAGATAACAGAGTGGCAACAATGGCCCCCGTAATAGAATGAGAATTTTGTGATTATCGCTGCAGAAAGAAAAGAAAATGAAGAAGCAGGGGGAGGGGAGGAGGGGGGAGGAGGGCTCTCTAATTAGGAAGCGGGGCGGTGTGGAGGCTGTGGCCGGCAGGCAGGCGACAGGCGCCGGGTCCCGGACAAAAGGCTGTCTGCTGCCCTAAACTCCCCCTGCTTAACCCTTTAAACCGAGACACACATACACAGTCACACACACTCTGCTGCTGCATCACGCTCATGCACAGGCCACAACACATACACACACATATAAGATCAATGCATTAGACGGCACAATTTTAAAGGAACAAAACAAAAAAATGAATGTTCTTAGAAATCGACAAAAATAACACCATGGCGCACAGTTACAGCCGAGTACTGCAAGTGTTGCCTCTGAACATCGTGACATATTTAGCCCATTAAAAAGACACAATATTATAAATATTTCCCATTTAAAAACATAATCATTATTATTATATTATTAGCTTCTGCTGAGTTAAACGGGGAACAGTTTAATTGTCTCGCAGGCTGCAGAGGATGTGTGTGAGCACAGCAGAGAAAGCTTTTCCTATAAATACTTACATTACTCGACTCTTTCTAAAAATACAGACGGCCACACAATACTAAAGGAAATGCTGATTGACGGTGACTGAGGAGCTGCTCGAAATAGAGCAGGACGGCGCTGCATGCAGGAGACAGAGCCGATCTAACATAAATAAAAAATGACAGACATACTGCTGCTGCTACGGCTGCTGCTACTACTACCAGTTTTATATAAAATAAAAAATAATCCTAATCATAATATCAAAGATTAAACTTCTCCAATTTGTTATTATGGGAATTAAAACCCAAAATAATAAAATATAATTGAATATTCGTAAGGCTTTTATACAAAATTTGTTGCCACAGATATGACCCACGAACTTAATTTCATCATCTGAATTCCATGTATTTTAATAAAACCCACTGAGATTTTTAAAATCAAATTCAACAAATCATATGTGCCCCTTTTCGTGTGAAATCAAAGATTGTGTTAAATAGTTTGTCGACAGGGGGCGCTCCCGCCCCACGTGAGTTTATTATATATGTATAACCATACATGACTTCATTTAAAACTGCTCTATAAATTTGTACAGCTGTTTTCTTCAAATTAGATAATTATTCCAGCAATAACGTAATAATAATAATAATAATAATAATAATAATAATAATAATAATAATAATAATAATACGCCTGCAAGGTTTTAGCACAACGATTTTTTATTGAAATTGTGAGACAATCAAAAAAAAACAAAAACAAAAAAAAAAGAACCGGACAACCAGCATAAACAAGATACTTTGATCTTTAAATATATTTTTGAATAGATATGAATGATGCGCCCATAGGAGGAATTGCTTTGAATGTCTCCTGGCTGGAGTGAAATAACCTGAGGTGTTTTTGAATCCATGTGGAGCTCCCTCTCTGTTCCTGTCTTTGTCGGTGGATGCAGACTAAAACATGGCACACACTTCACCTAAAAATCAGCGATGCTTCATACACAGTTTTTCAAACCATCAAGCGCTAAATAGCTTCATTTACAGTATATGTTCATGTAAAATGGAGTAGAGGAGGGGGGAAAAAAAGCATCAAGTTAAAATCGAAATATATACACGCTAATATACAGCCTTGAATAAATTAATACCAATTGCATATTCTTGGATCTTAGCTTTATTTACAGAATTTTATCTTTAATTACATAAATAGTTCAGAAAGAATTTTTCTGGCATGAAATGATAAGCGGTTCTTTCTTTCTTTCTTTCTTCTCTCAGACGGAACGTTCACCAAAAGGCATGCCTTTTGAAATAATCAGGCCTGGAAAAAAGTTTTTGGATGCAGCTTGAGACCTGCCTGTCGGCGTGACGAGCCTCCTGTTCAGGGCTCGGCTCCTATTTAAAAACCAGGCCCGAATGCTCAAATGCTTCAAGTTAACCAAAGTGAGCACACTCTCTCTCCACCGTGCGCCGCTCAGTCTGTCTCAGGCAGGTTAGACCGATATGTGGGCCGATACTGGCCTGCTGTCCGCCTCTATCAGGGATATGAAAAAGTTTCACTGCTAATCTTCAAGTGGAATTATATGATATTATATATATTACATATCTTAAATTTATTGTTAGTTTTGTAAATAAATACATTACACATATATATTGACAAAACCAACAATTAAAATAAAATTATATATATAATATTAATATTTTTTAAATATGTTTATATATATGTATTAATTGTTGGAATGTATCCTAGAGTTTCTTTGGGGGTGAGCCTGCCTTCAAGTGCTCCACACCCTAACACACTTCAGGGTTCCGTTTTGGTCTATGATGATGGTCCAAATGTCGTCTGACAGGCTCTCCACCCTCTCTAACAGGTCACCCTCAATAATGTGATTTTAAAAAGGTTACGTTGAATTATACGAACTAGATTTTTGTCTAAATGCAGCTTTGTTCCGAAAAAAACACCAGTTATCGGCCTTCGCCGACCCATATCGGTCAAACCTCATCCCAGCCTCCCTAATGTGCTATACAGGACATATGCACTTATAGTCCTCTGGTATTCAAGCCAAGTCTCTATCCCAAATGGACAGTGTTCATCACTTGGGAGAGTCTGCGCTCGGGGAGGGCTCCCGCTGGCCCTCTAGGCCGCTCACCAGTCTCTGGATGCTCTGCAGCTCATTCACTGAGTCCTTCATGGAGGTTTTGGGAGATGCAGCCCTCCCGCTCAACCCTCCTGTCTTATGGTTGCTGTGATGCTCCGGAGCTGGGCTGGTCTCCCTGCTGCCTGATTTAGAGGATTCTGAGCCTGGGTTGAGGCTGCCCTGCAGGCCGGCGGTAAGCAGGCTGGAGCTCTGAGGCAAAGAAACTGGGAGCTGGTAAGGGTTGAAGCGGAGCCGGGGACGTGATGCGTTGAGGAAGGGGTTCCTGGAGAGTGGGCTCGAGGTGCTCGTGGCTGGGAGGGCTGATGCTGAGGCCGCCGCCGCAGCTGCCGCCATGTAGGTGTACGGGTATGGGAACAGACCTCCGAACGGAGGCATGGGGATGCCCTGGAAAATGAAAGAGGAAAGATTTGGGAGTTACATTTGTGATGTGTCAAGTGCTTGAAAAATAAAATTGGTGATGCATATTTTTTGGAATATACAAACAGCAATCAAACAGTTCGATTTCAGCAGATAATTTAAAGATTTAGATTTAACAATTTAATTAAAGTAAAGCAGCAACTGGTTTCTTATTTTGGGTGTGAAATTATACAAATACAAATAGATTACACCACAGACGTTTCTTTTAAGAAATCCTGTGTTAATGCAAATACTTTCATTAAGTCCAACAAGTTACATGCAGCAAATACATGAAATTTTGATTCACTGATCATGGTCATTTTCAGCACTGAATAAATCACAAAGCTGACTGCACTGTACAGGGTGAGGTTATGGTCTCAACCCAAAGCTCCAACGGTGTTACTGCCAGCTCATTGCTACAGGTGTACAGGCAAACTAGAACATTTTCTGACTGGATAACCTTCCTTACCTGAGAGGCGAGCATGTGCTGGGACAAATGGAAGGGGAATGGGTTGGCGGTTCCTCCTGTGCCCTGGGCGGAGAGGCTGCCGTTTTCCAAAGCGCTTGCTCCGGATACAGAGGCCAATAAATGCCCCATGCCCATAGCAGAAAAGGCTCCAGGGGCCATGGCAAACTGCCCAGGGTGAAACAACAGCGGTGATCCGGCACCCAGAGGGTTAAAGAACTGCTGACTGTGCAGGCCAGACAGAGCCAGGCTTTGTAAGTGGCCCGGGCTGAAGTGCGAGGGGCTCTCGGTCTGGACCATGAGAGGGGAGAAGGCCTCCTTAGTGGCACTAATACCTCCGGCCTCCGAGTCCTTTGTCAACACGTCCACGCTGTCCTTCCTGTGCCTGCTCTCTGCTTTGTCCTTCTCAAGGTTCCTTATACTAAAAAGGGGGTCATCCTTCTTTTCTGTGCTAGGCCTGTCCCTAATGCGGTCCTCACACCTGGAGCTGTAGGGGGACACAGGTTCAGGTCCTGGACTGTTGGAGCCAGTGCAACGCTCGTCTTGATGCTCCAACTCCTGCTCGCTGTCAGTGCATATTTTCTCATCTGTAACACCGGAATTACACAGGGAAAAAGATGTGTAAATGTCTCTGCATTTATCTCACACCTACATCCGCACATTCCACACCATATATTTATTTCTTGGAAATTAACATGTAGCTTGTATAAAACTTTGTTTGGAAGGCACCACACAATAGCCTTTGGTATTTTTGTCAAATTGTAAAAAGCTTTTAGCACATTAAATTAATAACAGGGCCCATTAACCTTCTTGTCATATAAAAGTTTGATAAATGAAGGGAAGTAAAACAATAGCACAATACCAAATAAACACAATAACCAGACAAGTTTGACTTTTAAATAAAAAAACCCAATACCAGTTTTAATATTTTAAACACTGTGTGCCTGCATCATTAATTTTTTTAAAATTTTATTTTAATTGTCATGAAATAAAGCCGGTATACTGGTGATGTTAGGTGGCCTTTTGAATTGGTTGACAGGTGTACTGCTGACATGACCTTTGAAACATCCAAACAACCTGCATTTCACTGTGATACATTTTTAAAAGTATCTTCTTGTTATGGGCGAACGTGAATGCATATTTGCGCAATCACAATGAGAAAATAAATAAAAAAATGTTTTTAAATGTATAAATCAGCCTTAGAATTTATTTTCCTCACATTGCGGAGGATTTCCTCCGCCAGGTTAATACCACATTTGAGCCAATTTAAATTCTTAAACCTTAATATTTATTTAATAAACATTTAAAATCTATATTTAAAAAAAACACATACCGGCTCACAACAAACAGACAAAAAAAAACCCAATTCGGTTGCTTACCTCGACTGGGCCTGCTGAACCTCAGTGGGCTGGTATCGGCTCCCAGCGGGGAGTGGACGGCGTCCCTGCCGGTCGGAGGATCGCTGGACGAGGCGTCCGAGTCTGCACCGTCCCGATCCGCCTTGCACTGGTCTTCATACATCCGCAGCGACGGCATGGTCAGCTGTTTTCTATCAATTGGTCATAACAATGATAAGGATGACGCTGTGACACCATGACCTTGCAGAACAAAAAGGTGGCACACACACACACACACGCAGGTGTGGCAGTTAGCATACCTTTTTTCCCTCCTTCCGTTCCCCGTGTCTCTGAATCCTTTGGCAAAAGGGTTGTTGTCAATCTTCAACTGCGTTATCTGTCAGAAATACAGAATGAGAATAAATGTTAGCAGATTAACAGTGTTGGGGCCCATTGTCTTCACCTGGCTCATATTTGGGACAACAACGTATTTGGATTAACACAGTAGCGTGTTGGACAGGAGCCACGATAGGGCTGGATTTGCATTATTAATAAAAGCGTAATGATGGGGCGTTATTCTCATAGGCCCCTGGAGAGAAACTCTGCCACGAAATATTCCTCTGTGGGGCCACACAAGCCTCAGTTCCCCCAGAAAAGGGCAGAAGACACAATACTTGAACAGATGACAACCATATCAATAATTAATAATGCGGTTTGGATCACTGCATCTTTACGATATTTCCCGATGTGCATGGAAGAGGCCCGGTGTGGCTCCACGTAAAGGGGCCGACAATGGCCTGTGTGTGACACTCGCAGGAGCCTGTGCGCTCTCTGTGGCCCCCGGAACAAGACGCTCCAGGCGTTTAGCATTTGAGCAGAGAGAGTGAATTTCAGCATCTGTCCACTATGGCTGCGGGCTGACCAGCATTTTAAATGCCCNNNTAATAATAATAATAATAATAATAATAATAATAATAATAATAATAACTACAACAATTATCATAAACAAGTTGGGACATTGGAGTCCTCTGCAGGGAAATTAGGCGACCTACAAAATCAGATTAAGAGTTCGGGGGTTGTTGGTGGGGGGAGGGGACGCATGTAGGACATTTATTATGCAAAGTATAGCAGCCATATTAGCGGCAGTTGGCTGAGTGTGAACACTGACTCACCTTGTCGTTCTGATACGCTGTCACAGCAACGAACTCGGTCTCCGGAAACACGTAGGTCCTGAAGGTGCTGTAGGGGAGCTTGAGGATGTCGTTGGCCCGCACTATGTGGAACCTGGGCTGGTACTTGTGCATGGAGTTCAAGATGGTCTGGACCCACACACACAAACACACAGCCTTGGAGTGAATATGACGGCATGTTATGCCTCCCCACATTAAACAGACATCACTAGATAGAATATGTTGACGCGGATGAGCCAGTGCATTGTTATTGATGCTGTTATAATTACTGTGTGAGCAGACTTGTCTGTAATTAGTGCGGGGCAAAGGGAAAATCCTCACAGGCCACACATGTTGTCATGAACAGCATAATGTGACAAAAGCTACAACACAAGTTCTACTATACGCTTTAAATTAAAAAATATAAGTATTTTAGAAATTCAAAAAAAAAAAAGCCAGACAGAAAGTATTAATTCCAGACAAAGTCAGAATATGAATTAGAAATTGCACATGGCACACAAGACCCGTACATGATTCCAAATCCTGCCTTTAACAGATTGCAAATGATTTAGACTGACATGTAAATGTGGGATTTGTTTCCAGTCGGAAGCTCACTCTGCCTGCCGGTCACACTGACTTTCTCACACATTTATTGCCGCCCCTAAACCCACTGTTTTAAGGGACTGGTGTAAATTATTAAACTGTAAAAAAAAATGATGTAAAATACATTGTAAACTGACGTAATATTTTACATTAAACCAAAGAACACTAATGTTACAGGCCTACAAAATAACAAACGATACTATACTATAGCCTACTATACTATTAGATTACATGTTATGGGGGATCTCAGATACGTCAGTCGGCTCGGTCATTCACGCTAATTTTACGTCATTTCTCGCTGACCCGATTTGATGATACATCAGCTAATCCCCTAGCTTTGCAAACACTTAGCTCAGATATGATGTTTGTTTGTTTCTTATGAGCAAAAATAAAGACTGCAGCAGGCCCTGTGCCCCTGCACACTGCGGGGCCTGGTTATATGGACTCTATATCGTCCTTAAGAGCTGCAGCGAAACCTAAGCTGTGTGGATGTCAGCGACGGTGGGAAGTCAAGTGGCGACAAAGTGTCAACAGCGTTTAACAACAAATGTATATATTGTATTCTTTGATATTATTTTTGTCACGCATTGAATTCAAAATATGTTGTTTGTATGTTGCTCACTTTTATTTATCTGAATTTACAATTTCCTTGCAGTATGTGGATTCAATTCAGTTTTTTATTTATTTATAATTTTCGTCTTGCTGTTTATTACTAGGCCTATTATTTTTATTTTGCAGCAACGACCCACTTTCCCCATATGCTTCATAAAAAAAATGTCATATGATGTTAAAAGTAGCTAAAAACACCATGCCCTATTTGTTCACACAGCCCATGTAAAGATCTGTATACGTGAAAAGAATCCTCAGTACTTACAAATCCGTGTTTGTCTGAAATGTTGTTGGTCAGCTTGAGTTTATGGAAAGCAACAGGCTTGGCCATCCACTGCTCGCCGGTGGCCGGGCTGTCCGGGTGGATATACATCCTCTTGGGCATCTCTGGATCGGCCTTGCCCGCCACCATCCAGCGGGAGTTGTGGAACTTGTAGCGGCAGTCGTCCGCCGCCACGATGTCCATCAGCAGGATATATTTAGCTTTTTTATCCAGTCCGTTTATTCGCACTTTGAACGGAGGGAACATCCTCCTGTAGAGAGAAACATGCAGCAGTCAGCACTAACACCACATTATCATACAGCAGCACGGAGGAAATATTGTATATTATTCTCCAGTGCTGCACGCAATTAGCCAAACACAGAGAAACCATAGTATGTGTGTGCTGTGTGTGTGTGTGTGTGTGTGTGTGTGTGTGTGCTGCGTGTGTGTATGTTGTCCAAGCCCTGCACTACAAATCTGAGCAGTATATTTATGACCACATCACTTCACGTCCTTGTTTTTTGAAGTGACAGCCTGTTTATAAAATCCAGAGGCTCTGCTGTTTTTTACACAATAAAACCTGATTAAAGCCTAGGTCACATTTTCCTAGAAATATCCCAAATATGTATCAGTCTTGAAATGTATCATCCACTTTTCATAATAAATAGAAAATACTTAAATAAATGAAGCCACTTTAACTTCCAAATATAAGGGACTCTATTTAAAAATATTGTTTACCGAGGGCCTATAATACAAAGGTAAACATGACATGTTTTTGCAACATTCTCTATTGTCTATTGTCATTTTTTATTAATCGTGGAACAGGTTAATAAATGGTTGTTGAGATAAAAAAAAAAAAAAAAAAAAAAAAAAAAAAAAACAGACCAAAAAAAAACAAAAAAACAAATCGCAAAGGCCTGACGCACGCCATGTAACAACGTGGACAAATAGCTGCTCTAAACTTTCCAGCTGTAAATATACAGACAAACAGCCGTTTTTATTGAAAATAATGTATTTAAATCCATGTTGTTAAAAAAAGATCTTACCTTCCAGACTTGGTAATAACCATCTCCGTCCCGAGTTTATGAAACTGGTCCCAAAGATCCTTGGCTTCCAGTGTAACTTTGGGGTCGTCGTCCACTTCTTCCTCGGGCTCCAGGCTCTTCATGCTGCGGAGATGAGCCGCCTGATGGTGGCTGAGGGCCGGGTGGAGCGCAGCTTCCGCCGCCCCGGCCAGGCCGTGGTCCGCAATGGGCTTAGTGAGTGCCCCGGGAGGCAGGCTGAGCGCCGGGAAGAAGGAAGGCTGCGCGGCCGCTAGAAAGGCGGACATAGGGAAGTCGGTCGGCCGGTGTGCGTGGAAAGGGTGATAAGCCATTGCAGTCCCTGTGAAAACTGGATCTCTCATCGGTGCATCCACAAAAAGCGTAGTGAAATAATGGATATTTTAGTGGTATTTCCCCCCAAACCCAGAGCCAGTGTAGGTCCGCGCTGCGCGAGGAGTTAATTTCTGTAAAGCGGTACAGAACAAACACACAGTGTGTACACCAGGCTGGAGAAAATAGCCCAGAGTTGCGTTTCGTTTGGTTCCTCCGCCGAGTCCTTCAGCTGGAGCGGCGCTGTGAAGCCCGGCTGCGCTGTGTGCCTCTTAGAGAAATAAGCTGTTTCTCTGCTTCAGTCATCCCACTCTGACTGGAGAGATGTGGCCTCGTTCACTGCAGATCTGTGACTATCTCACATGTCCTTCCTGCCTCCATCCCCAACACTAATGAACCAAGCCCCTTTGATTGCTGATTTTACGCTTTCTGGACCAATTGTGGGCCCCTATAGGCGTGGTTCTGACAGCTCCGACCAGACTCTAGGAGAGGAGGGGGGGACAAGAAGGTGTCGGAAGCATTAGCAGTAAGAAAACATGTCAACAGAATAAAATATTAACCAATGACAGGAAAGATCGGGAAATCCCACCCCCATTTCCAAGCCAAACACCGGGTCAGCCCTCAGTTCGCGGCCGGTGGAGGCATCACCTCTCTCGGCTTGCGTTTTTTACAATGTCGCCTCCGGAGCCTGTCCACAGAGTCACTGTCCTAACAGTCACCTTAATACAGAGAAACACGTTTATCACTGTCTTTTAGAACAACTCACAACAGCAGACGCGCACATCAAGCGCTTCATTCCGGATCATATTTTATAGAGCTGCTCTCTAACAGTCATTATTCCATGTTACCGGCTGTTTTGACGCTTAGGTTGGACTCGCCTCACACTAGTCCAGGCTGTGTTAGCTGCGTGCTTCCCCGGGCGAGAGCCAGCCCTCTGTGCGCTCTGCTCAGCGAGCTGCCGGGGGAAGGCAGCAGCAGCCGCGCCGCTGCGGCAGCAGCTTAATAAAGACACACGGCTGGAAAAGACAAACCCAGATGCTGCGTGGAGGAAAAGAGGAAACCAGATGAATGATGATGAGCGCATTTAAGAGAAAAAATCAGACAGCGGTGAGTGTTTACTTCGATACAAACTCTTCCTTGTTTGGACACAAATAAACTTTCTTGGAAACTCTTTGCATATTTAGGCTAATATTATTATTTTAAAATTAGGCTAAATATTAATGTGTTATTCCTTTTGTTACACTTACACTGTGTTGGTGATTTTTTTTTTCTGTACTGATGAGATGATTTAGTGCTGAGGGCAGGCCGTGCAGCTTGTAATCTGGGACAGGTTGTGGGACAGTGCGGGTCCGGGAGCTGCGGAGCTCCGCTGAGCTGCAGCTCCTGATTAACTTGCTCTCAGTTTGTTAAAGAGCCGCTCGGCGCCAGTCGGCTGCTGCGCCACAATAAGAACAATCTCTTGTCTCTTTACATTCAGCCTCCAGTCGTGCATGCGCGAGCCCCTCCGGCCCCACTCAAACAGCCTCATCTGCGGCTCCGCTTCACTCTCCTGCCTCGGTCATGACTCGGTGTCAGATGTGATTTTTTTTCTTCACTTTTT
>CAFUXE010000534.1:40194-50917 GCA_903364295.1 Serranus cabrilla
GCATGTCGTGTGGCCCTGACTGTCAGTGTGCTGGTGCATGTGCATGTTGTGGTGAGACTAGACTCACCACTAAGAAGAAGGGATCAAAGAGAATTCAAAGGAGCTCTTAATCAGTGGGTCTGTGCCAGCCAGGCTGGGTCGAGTCCCATCCATCCGTCTGTCTATCCATCCATCCTCCCTCTCTCTCTCTCTCTGTCTGTCCCTCTCTCCCCCTGAGAGGCTGGGATGGGGGTAGTAACCCATAGCGATAGTATACTTATCCCAGCTGATTGTTTTTGTGTTTTAACTTTAATCTCACCGTTGGCCCCAGCTGGCTCTGATTAGTGCTCTCACGTCACATTCCAATCCCCAACAGTCTCATACACACCGTTACACTTACACACAAGTGCATACACTCACTTGCCTATTTGAAAAAAGGCTCACATATATACTGGTGTTGGATGAAATTTGGGCTCCTTCTGCCTGGTACCAGTATTGTTTTTAACAAATGCGTAGATACTCACTGGTATCATGTTCAACATGTGTACAGTAATAATAATGGCTGACCCATGCTGCCATCTGAGCTATAGCTGCCAAAAAGATGGTTAAAAAATATAGAATGTTCTTCTCATGTTTTGATCTCTTGCCCACTTACAAACGTCTGTGAAAAATGCATTGGTACACTTGTCTACATTCAAATCCTGGATGGTATTTTTGGCTAGCAGATGCAATTATAGTAGTAATAACTACTGATGGTACTTTTGTGGACACAAAAAATGAATTAAACTACATATTTCTTTCTTTTTTTACATGTCATGTGTAAAATAATGAAATAATGTGAAATGGCTTGTTAAAGTCAGTTGCCACATTATGACCTAAACTTCCTTTTCCTCTGCCCTGAATTGGCCCGTCCTCTATGACTTCCTATCAGAGTGCTTGGTGATCATGTAAACCATCTCCCTCAGCATTTTTGACGATGGTTGTTTATTCTTCATTGGGATGGTGTTACTACCTGACATGGGTTTGTTTTTACCTGCAACATTGATAGTTCTACTTATGGCAATGTAATAATGTTTCCACATCCCTTTTTACGGATTCTAGTTGGGATTTTGAAACTATGAGGTTGTAATTTGTCTTCCTCAGGTCATAAAACCTCAGATATTCCCAAAAAATATTACCAAGCACATGACTTTGTTGTCCTGGGGGGAAATAAATTCCAGGAACCACTTCTGAAATGCCTTCCGGTTTTCAAAAAGGCTACAATTTTCAGAATATCTCCAACCACAAAGAGTGTCACATAACAAATTTAATTTCATGTACTTTCAACGTCAGGCAGTCAATAGCGCTGCTATGTTGCAACTAAAGATAATGACTTCAACTGCACCAATAATATGTGTAAAAATACCAATAATAATAAAGACTTACAGATGTTTAACACATGAAAGCATGTCGGCATCACTATGTGAGCCCCTGCTCTGCACAATCCTTAGAAAGCTGGCCAGTTGGATGACTAAGTCCACATTAGTGGGAAAGCTCATTAACATCTACCGGAGATCATCCTGATGGACTGTGAAAAGCCAGGCTTAACACACCCTCCTGTGTAAAGGACAGCGCACATTAATGCGGCTTGAGACACACACACCACATACAGTACAACAGGACAGAATGTGCAGCGTTCAGCCCGAGCCACGTGCTGGATATTGAAACCTCTTTCATTTTATGCACTTCTCAAACACTTGGGACTAGCCTGGAGCCAGCTTGATGAACTGCTCATTTTTAAATTAATTTATGGAAGTTGACAATACAGGAACTGGTGTTGAGGTGCTGCAGTCCTGAATCCATCAGCACAGACGATCCCCACATTTACATCTTTTCCTACTAATCACAGAGGCAGAGAGATGCTTTAAGCACCTTTATAAACACACTAATGGTGTCCGGCTCAAATACTGTCAAGTCCACTGAGAGTGCCGGCCTCATGCTTGAACTCCACAGGGTAAAACGCAGCAAGCAACTAGTCCCATGAATCATGATACTCAGCAGGTTACGTTATTAAGAAACAAATGAAAAAGAAAGTAAGTGATTCATGGGGCTAATTCAGGTCTTCGAGTGGGGACTTTCTCTTCAACTTCTCTGACCATATATTCTAAGCTCCAAATACACAGCTGACCACAACTTGCCCAGCGGCTGCTCATTAGAGTGTGTTATAAGGGGTGCCAACAACAGGCCAGGACACTCCTGACACTCTATGTGGGCCGCTTTGAATTAGGCCTCTAATGAAAACCTAGTGCTGACCCAGGGTTTGACTGGCTACTTACCCAGAGCAGACTGACAGCCGCCTCACCACTGGACACTGTATGGAACTGCTTTTATAGGCCGACTGCTGCTCATGGGCCAAAAGAGAGCAGACTGATCTACCAAATGAGTAACATAAACAGCAAATATGGAAAAGATTGTTGTATTAAGTATGTTCAGCTGAATTACATCCAGAAAACACACAAACTACAAGTATTTCAAATGAAAGTTGGATCATTTGAGGACTTTCTGAAGGCACGTTCCAATGAAGCAAGAACCACTAGCATTGGGATGATCAGATCTTTCTCAAACAGTTTGAATATAAAGATGACTTCCTGGGTCAACTTTGACCTTCCAAATCTGTAGTAGTTATGAACTTATTGACCCCTATTTTAATCCCGCAAGTGCTCTAACATGTGCAAAGCAATAAGTCTTGGGCACATTGACTGTGTGGGCGTCTCTGAGTGAAACTGCTATTCTGGTGAAAAAGGGTTGGGTGAGGAGGAATATAGATCAGAGGGTGTGATGGTTAAAAAATATGCTCCAAGTAAGGCACATCTCTAGTCTCATAACCTTGTTAAATCACAGTGACGCATGAAAGCTCAACAAAAAACAAAAACTCAGCTTCCTCAGCAAATTTAAGTGTTGTCCAGAAAATGCAGGGCAGCACACTGTAAACACACAGCACCACAAATCTCAAACATTGTTTGTAAAGCAGTTTTTACAATTCAACACACGATATTAGTCATATTCTACTGTATTTCATGTAACTGCCTAGCCTGGCTCTGCCCGCCTACGTACTTCCGCTCAATTCGATTTTGTTTCAGTACCAGGTCTGGCCCTGCTGTGTCTTACAACGCTCGATTCTCCCTGAAGTTTGTCCTGGGCGTGGTCCTGGGTTTGTCCTCCAATCAGCAAACAGGAGGTGTGGCTAAGAACAGGGACGTACCTGGTAAAACGAATACCAGGAAGCAGCTGAGAGACCATGGATGCTAACGAAGCTATTCGATCTGTTGTGGTAACATTCCCGAATATGGATAGATTAAAGCCGGAGCAGGAACGGGCTCTACTTAGTTTTGTTGGTGGTCAGGATGTTGTAGCGCTTCTATGCTCCCTACATCTGCTGTTTGTTTACCGGCAGGCAGGACCGTCACGACCAAATGTTAGCGATTGGTTAAGGCAGATCCGGAGTGGCACTGCGGCAGAGCCAATAGATTTTAAACTTCAACAGCACCCGCCTTCAAGTGAGAGAGCAGTCTTCTGTGTGGCAGTTCTAGACCTTCTGTACAAATGAAATGAAGTACAAAGGTCTAGTCAAGACTAGGCTAGTTAATGCTCACATCATACATTAAAATGTGATAGCAGTATTTATTCTGTAATGCATTTCAGGAACAATACATGAAATGCTGAATTTCTCAACTACACTGTATTCCACTTTGGATTCATTCACTCAGACGCAGCTTTTACAATGATGCCATCATGGATGTCTCAAGTCCACGTGAAGGATGGTACAATATGTGCAGACTGGTGGCAAATCAAATGAAATACCTGAATATATACATGAGGAACGAATGTTTCCATACATCAGGGCTCACTGAATGGTTTCATAGGTGTGAAAACTACGTGAATCAGTAGTCTTACAACTCTAGATCTCAACCTAACTATCTCACACAACCATCTGAGTGTCCATCCCCATATCCAAACTCAATCCAGAGATGTCTTTTGGGAAAATGGCCTTTATAGACCCCAGTGGCTGGGAGAGCATTTCTCATGGAGCACTGAGGGACATAAGTAATACAATGACGCTGGTCTGTCAACCAGTAGCTGGTGATGCAGGGCAAGGTTTGTCAATTGAATCTCCTTTCTACGCGTATCAAAAAAGTGCTTGAGAAACACATACGCACTGGAAAAAGGCATTGCATCAACAGTAAGCACATTCAGATAGTTCTACTCATGTAAGCACTTCACAAGCAAACTGCCTATGGTGGAGATTAGACCAGAGCCCAGTCTGTGGACAACTCAACACAAGCACATGCACACACCCACATATATTGTGGTTTGATGTCCCTTGACAAGTATCTTGGGACAACCCTGCCAATGGTTTTGGACAGGAGGACTGGTCTCAGCTGAAAGAGGTTGCTGGTGTTGGTGTCCGCTGAGGAAACTGAGTGACAGCACAGTGTCAGGAGGCTGTCGCTCATCATTACATCACATACCTGACCAGCCCTACAACCACGCCAAGGTAAGGGCAAGATAACGCTGCTGCTGAACGCTGTGTTTATGTTTGTGTGTCAGATGTGGTCAATGTTATCACAGAGCAGTGGTAAAAAATACTCCATATATAGCACACCTGTGTGTTCTGTGTGTCACACTAGAGATGTGCATGGAAACAAACGCCGTTATTTTTCCAGTAACAGGGTAATCTAACTAATTACTATTTCCGTTGTTATAACGGCGTTACCGTTACTGAGCGTTAAATGTGATGCGTTACTATGCAGTGATTGAATAGACTGTGTAATCCCAACGCACCCCTGGCTCCACACACAGCAAGTGAGGTGGCCGGGTGGGTTAGCAACGAACGAGATAAGCGATTATGATTATCTAAGTCGTTTCATGGTAGCCAATCAGAGCCAGTGTTTTTACACACAAGCCAGCACATGCCACCACCACACACACAACCAACAAGATTCGATGAAGCAGCAGAAATGGCGAGTCCGGAGCAATCCGATGAAAAGATGGCATTAAAATATGCCATTATAATTATTATAAGCATTTTTTTTTTTTTTTACAGTAACGCAAATAGTTACTTTCCCTGGTAACTAGTTACTTTTATTATAGAGTAATGCAGTTACTAACTCAGTTACTATACTTATATATAAGTATATATAAGTGACCCTCAGCCACTTACTTTTTTAAACTGTGCAAATGAGTCATTCATTGATCTTTCTGATCTCTGATAGTATTTATTTTCTCTGCAGCAGTCACATCAGAGTCAGATGACCAAATCCTGTGCTGTTTTGATGAAATGTTAATAGTCACCGGAGTAACACACAGACATCAAACACACATGTTTAGTCACAAACACACACAGATCTTGCTTTTCTTGGAGCAGGTGTGAAATCAGAACAGCGGCAAATGAAAGCAAAGGAACAAGGCTCCATTAATTACATCACTAGTGTACTACGGGTTATTATGTACAGGTTAACCCTGAGAGACACATAACAACATACTGTAGCACACACTCAGTGAGGTAGTCACCAAAGGGTCAAAGGGGAAAAGTTCAAGCTGGTCTGGATAAAGAAGCAGGGTCCTTTGAAAAACAGCTGGATACAAAGGAGCCTCCATTACATCTGGATTGCCTTTATATAGAGAAAAAAACAAGTTTTCAAAGGGGATAAACCTATCATGCTGAGGTTTGAATAAACAGCAAGTTTGTACATGGGGTTTGAGCTTTAAGAAGCATGATTTTCTTTATCTGCTGTCATGTGAAGCATACACACTTACTTTGAACAGTTTAGATGCGGGTCAAGAGAGCAGAGGTCAAAAGGTTCACAATGAAGAATGCAATCAACCTGCAAGGACGCCATGCCAAGTCAATGCATAAGGGCTATTTTAGTTTATTTGATATAGTTATGTAGTGATTTGCTCATTAGAGCAAGTCAAGCAGTGTGCAAAATAACAGTCACATCCCTGAATAGCGTAGCCTGGCATTAACAGACTGATGCCTATTTGCCTACTAAATGCCAATTATGAATATGCACAGAACACAACAATGCCCTTGGATAAACCTACAACCAATTAAAGCAACAAAGCATATGACATAGTGTTGAGTGAAACACGCAAGTTGAGGCGGTGCTTGGTCTTTTTTCGAGCAGGAATCACATGGTGACCTGGTCACAAACATTCAAAAAATCTCAGCTAATTAGGGAACTTAAATGTGTCTCTGAAAATGTTTGAGGTGAGAAATAGGCACCGACTAACAGGACAGAACTGACAGTGGATGCCAGTCACCGTATCAAGTTGCCCCATATAAAATAAATGGTTGTGATTGCGCCGGCTGGAAATCTGAAAGGTTTGGAGCAGTACAAAAACCTACCAGTAATTGTATCCGTAAGGTGTGTGCATGGTACAACATATTGTGTGGTAAAGTAAAGCATGTTAATCAGAGTGGAACATGACATAAATGCATGCAAACTATAAAGTTGAACAATTGATTTAAATTGAAAAATATAATCTCATTGTCATCAAATACTGTATTGTATTGTGGGTGTATTATTATGTATGTTATTATATGCATTTATGCAATGACTAGTATTTTGTTTGTGTCCAGAAAAAAACTTTCAGCTCATATATTAAATAAAAACAGAGAGGAATTCTCACTTCTACAGCAGGATTTCAAAACATGGGTCGCATGCTTTGAAGACCTCTCTCTAATGTTACAATTATTCTATTCCTTAGATAATGACCCCACACAAAGGCCTTCCTGGGTTTGTAAAGTTATCCAACCTCTTCATAGGTAAACACAACATACACAACCCATTGAGAGGCTGACGAAGCTAGCAATGTACAAGTAAAAAGCCATTTCTTGTCTTCCCCTCAAATGACTGTAGTCTGCACCAGAAGATAATCGTGCTCAGCATTGGGATCATTTCGGCTCATTCCCTAATTACTTAATTACACATCCTTGTATTGCTTTTAGGTGCATTTGAGTGACGTGGGGTAAAAAAAGATAACATTATCTGTATAGCATCAACATGGAGCAGGTGCTTTTCATATGCCAGCTCTAATTGTTTTAATGTGGCATAATCATGGCTGAAGCTTTTATCTTGGGCTACTCTTATAATTGTAAGTGTATAAACACACAGATATTATGACTTCATTTTCATTCTCTGCCCGTGGTTTAGTCAGACTACATTTGATTTGATTGATGCACTTTGTTTGCCGGCATTGGGCTTTAACTTTGAATCAATGTTGCCCACCTTCCTCTCATGAAGAAGAGGATGTGATGGAAAGGATATGATGGTGTTCAAAAGCCTCAGAGGGGTAACAGCCTGTAAAACATGCTAATGTGTGGAAACGGTCTCATCCTGCTTCACACTAGGAAGGCCGACACAATGTCAATTTAGAGCTGCTGTGAATTTTTGATCACGACAGAGCTGTTAATGCACAATACTGCATATCAGTGGAGTTTGTGTCTTGTAAGGATCTGAATGTTTTAAATGCTGACGAATTGAGATCAGATAAGACAGGCTCAATTTTCAACGCACACATATATATAAAAGCTTTTCAACTGAAGATATGTTAGAAAGGATTAGGAAATTATCACATTTTGGACATTATAACACACACACACACACACACACACACACACACACACACACACACCATACACAGGCATGCCCTTGGTTGGATTGTGTTGACAGGAAGTTCCACCGCTGTTGTGGAAAGCTGGCCTGGCTCAGCTCAGCTCAGCTGCCTCTCCATTATGTGTCTTATCACTAATTCATGCCGCCATATTTTATTGATACACTCACAGCCGCATGCAGGGTCATGTTGGGAGAGATTGTGTGTGTGTGATATATGTGTATACATGAGAGTTAGTAAGACAGGGTGTGAGCAAAATGTGTGTGTACATGAATCTGTTTAAAGAGGGGCAAACACTGTTTGTGTCATAAAGCGATCTATGCTGCAACCCATCTCAGATCCAATGGATGTGATACAGTTTGTTGGATTCCATAGTTACTGTAAAACTGGTTAACAAAACCTTCACAGAAATGAGTTTCCCCACCAAAATGTTTCCTCTGAGAATGCGTCGTCAGTCTGAAATTTTCAGTTACTCAAGATTTTCCCACAGTAACTGCAAACAGATGAGTGAGAGATGAGTGTTCTCCTACAACAAACTTTCTTAGTTGGTGACGGGATGCAACTCTGTTGGTTGGCGGTAGGATTTTGTTACACCTGCCCTGAATCATATGCAATGCAGAATAATCATTGTAACTGATAAATCTATAAACTATTTTTCCATATTGCACAAAACCATTCAAATGTATAAGTGATTACCATGAAGTTTCTTTTCATATTCTGTCACTAACTGGCCCAGGGAATGTGATAAGGAGGGAAACCCCACAATGTTATACTTAAACACAGGTTAATTTAAAACAAACTATGTAGTGTGTAGATGAGCAGTAATGAAAGCCATGCACTGATGTGCACTGAGTGTGCTCTGGTGGTGAACACATGGCCCAGCGTTTATAGCCTAAGGATCCAAGTGAGCCTAATCAACTGGTGACCCTCTCTCGTAAGCCAACTGCCTGTTGAGGTTGGCCAGGACGGTGGAGCAGCAGTTCTATTCAGTTCTTGCTATACTCCAAAACAAATGTGTTTGTTACATCCAATACTGACCAAAATGTTCCACGCATGTGCTTGTAGGCACATACAGTACAGACAGGCATCAGCAAATACCATTCATCCAGACCCTCAACATCACTGGAAGTACTTAACATCAGTAACATCATGTCAACTTTTAAAAGATGATCAAAATAATGTTTTATGGCCATTTAAGTCATACTTTGAATAGCTCCTCCATCATGTACCCAAACACAAGTACATTCACAACTGGCACTGAAGACCTGTTACACAATCTAAATGTACATATTCCAGTCTGATTGGTCAGTCTTGCCTATCGTAGACTGAGCATTGAATCTTTTTTTTTTTCATTAATTCCATCAATTGACAAAAAGCCAAAATAACAAAATGATTGCCACAGATATATGTGGCAACTGATCAGCTGTTTGAGAATGGACAGCCCGTTTGTTGTGTGTAGGTGTGGCACTGTCCATTGTACTGAAACGGAGCAGAGGACAGACAGACGGTTTCTCTCAGCCGGCGTGCTTTCTGAGGTTGTAAATAGAACTTTAGGGCCTCATTTTATTCCTCCTATTGTAGTGATACACAGACAGACAGGAGGGAAATGACAAGGAAGTGAGCAACATTCACTGACAGAAAGAGAGACAAAGCTGCTGTAGGCGTCCGTCAGTTTACGAGCCTTTTTACCAGAGAATAGTTCATTCTAAATGTTAGGCTGGGTTCACCCCTAACTGCAACGAGGTCATACAACATGCTGTCCGACCAAATCTAAAGGTTAAACTTTTAATACCTGTCTGAGTAGCCACACTCACAGTGGGAACAAACAGCTTCATAGCTTTCTCCCTGATCTTCAACTTAAATTCCGTGTCTTTACCATGTTTTTGTGACCTCAATGCAAAGGATCACATTTTTGGATAGTCACCCTTTGAAGGCATTCATGGTGTTCAGTCAAATACACAAAACAGTGATGGAAGTAGAAATGTAAAAGATTTTGAGAGAGAAATCCAAGCTCTTTTACTTTCATAACTGTGCACGCCGCTATCAGGTTTCTGGTTTTGGACACAGTCCCCCAAATTCTTGGTGAAAAAGGTGTACAGGGAGGGGGTTTTAGAGAGACTAAGGGCCTAAGGCTTCAGAATGTAAAAGCTTGGGTTATGTAAGTTTACACCACGCTGTCCAAACCCTCAAGTACCACACAATGGAAGGCACTAGTATCAGCTGGAGCGACAGTTTCGGGTAAAAATGGCCTGGATGCAGTTTGAGTGACAGGTCACAGATCGTGGCGAGTTATTTGTCAGCGGAGCGACAGGAGCAGCAGCGACAAGTGTTTTGCTGCGTGCCGCCGCCGACGGTGGTGAAGCAGATTGGGTGAAGTGGATCGCCCTCAGCCACGAGTCCATTTCTGATGCTTTGCACAAAGTGTGTCTCCAGCCCTCTTTTTGTCTGACTGAACCAAAACAGACGCGGGAACAGGGCTTTAAAAAGCACTTCCCACCACTCTCACAATCTCTCTCTTTTTCTTTCTCGCCATAATTCTCTCTCTCACTCTGCTCTCACTTGCCCTCCTTTTTCTGTGAACCCTTACAGCCCTTTGTGTGTGTGCGTGTGTGTGTGTGTGTGTGTTTCCCTTGAGCGAGCTGTTAAGTGCAGTCTCCAAAAAAGTCCACAAAAGCCCATTTGCAGTCAGCTAGGGCGCCACACACAACATACACACAAGCACAGAGTGACACTAACATGCATAGACACATATACAGACAAATACATTCACACACAGAGATCCTCACACATGTAGACACACACTCTCACACACGCACACTTTTCACACTTCCCTCTGGGCAAACTGGCAGAGTGGCAGAGGCGAGGCTGGGATAAATGATACAATGATATCCAGGCCTGACTTGTCAGTGGAGTTGAGAGAGAGGATGAGGAGGAGGATGAAGAGGAGGAGGGGGTGAGTGGTGCTAGCTCTGAATACAGGAATTATTCTTCATCGTCTCACACTGTCGCCGCATATTACGCTCAAAGACTTGCCTGGCAACGTGGAAAGAGAGACAGAGAGATAGAGAAAGAGAGAGAGAAAGAGAGA
>CAFUXE010000534.1:81117-92246 GCA_903364295.1 Serranus cabrilla
CATACACGTGCACATACGTACACAAAAACAGACACACACCGATGCTATCATTGGCAGCATCAGAGAGAAAGCCAGTGGCTGTGACTGAGCTGTGAAGCCGTCCAGCAGTTAGTTGCAGATTTGTGATATTAACTTCCCTTCATAAACACCTAATCAAGTAAAAAATTGACTGTGGTATGTGTATGTTGTTTATAATCCTGGGCTCAATTTCCAAAATCTGATCTTGTCTGGTCAGTGTTGTCCACCTGGGACATAACAAATAAAGTATACTTTCACGTATAAAACATACTGTAGAAGTGATGAATACTGTGGAAAGCGCTTGTGTGTGTGTATAATTAGTTGTAGAGCAGGGACATGAGCTTGGTTGAACACATTAAATTTAATTAAATTTGTTGATTTAAATACTATTTTTAGTATTTATGGTGCTTAGAATACTGTTAATATTAAAGTGTTATTAACTCATATGAGGTTATTGATTTTAGGCATGTCACCAATGATGTTCCTTTAATATCTAAACAGGGAAGTACCCTGTATACAACAAGCCAGAGGCCTCAAAAGCATTACCTACAATTTTTATTCTCACTGAAGTTACCTTGGTGTGCTCTATAATATTCAACATGGAAGTTAAACTGTAGAAGTAAGATTTACAGTGAAGTCTGAACAGTTTTCTACTGTAATGATGTCATACAGTACATACAATGTACTGTATGTTGCAATGCAAACTGGGAGAAATCATATCAAAATAAATTTGAATTAGGTTTGGGAAAAAAAGGAACATTTAATTCCAGGGGCCTCTCGATCCTTAGAATTCTGTTGGTTCTTTGTTTAAAATACAAACACCTACATAGCCTCTAATGCATTACCTAAACCAGGGGTGTCAAACTGATCCAGGAAAGGGCCGAGTGGCTGCAGGTTTTTGTTCCAACCAAGCAGGAGCACAGGTGATACTGATAACTAATCAACTGATTGAAGACAGCTGAGGTGATTTGATTGATTTGATTCAGGTGTGTTTCCTCTTGGTTGGAACAAAAACCTGCAGCCCCTCGGCCCTTTACTGGATCAGTTTGACACCCCTGACCTAAACTATTTATACTCATACAGGTTTTCTGAGGAAGCTTTGTCATACTCAACAAAGAAAATGATTAGACCTGACTGAAAGTCAGGACCTCTGCTCTGTGGCTACCCCTCATCATTGACTACACCCGTTCCACACACGAAACAGAGGATTTAGGCACAGAATCCCTGCTACAAACAGACTTGCATATTGCAGTTTTAAAGTGTGTTTGTTGTGAACCTGTCTGTATATTGTAAAAAGCTGTTGCACCGTAGTATGAATAAAATAAAAAAAAAAAGCACATGTGCTTCTGTTCTTCTCGCTTCTACTAAACACTGTAGGTGCTACCCCACCCTGCCTCAAAGAGCTGTGGATGCAGACAGAGTTCATGTCGTCTGGGTTTCAATGCACTCATTAGTCACAAGTCTGGTTTTCATGTTTTTTGTGTCCCATGGTGGTCCAAATGCGTTTCGAGGCAAGAATGCAATTTGTGGGGGGAAACAGTGGATTGTACTTGTTAAATGTGAAGGAATCATATTTGGTAGAGTGAAAATGTGTACAAAATGTTCCCTGTGGAAGAATCTTTGGTAAGCAATATATTTAAAACAACTACAATGAAGCTTGTAGTGTCACCCAAAGAAACCATAAGGAGTGTTGTGACTTCTTCACAGAAAGTGCTGAACATAAAGAGAGAATAGAGAGACACGAGATGATGAAAAAGGCCAGCAGGGTGAGGTAACCATGTGCAGATGGACCTGTGTGTGTGTGTGTGTGTCTGTGTGTGTGTGTGTGTGCAAGCAGCTGCAGGAAGGATCCTGCTGAGAAAGAGCAGGACGTCTTGTCATCCACTGTGGCCACAACATCAAGACACACTCACGCACACACACACACTCACACACTCGCACACATCAAAGGGTGTGTGGCCCGTACCGTTCCAGCACTGTGGCGGTGTGGGGAGACAAACAACAACAGTGTTATACACACATACTAAGACACACACACACACACTCGCACAGGATTCTCTGACTCACTCCTGGAGACACACACGCTAACACACATATACAGTATAATCAGTCACATACATACAAACAGACACACGCATACACATTCTCTCACACACATATACATACACACTCACACAGCCCACATAATGGGCCATTTCAGCACCAAGACCACAGCTAATACAGTAAATGACAGGGAAGGACTGGGAGAGCGCCAAGCTAAATGTGACACCGATTTTCTGTAGAGTGTGTGTGTGTGTGTTTACCGCCCTGACACCAGGACTCTACAGGCCGGGGGCCCAGATGCTGGTGTGGCCACTACGTTGTTTGGTTCACCATCCCGACCTACTATGGCGCACACACACATATGTTCAGTCACACAAAGATACATGCACGGAGCGTTGTCCTCAAACAACATGGCTGTGGTGTTGGAAACTCTGACCAAAGTGTCAGTGGAAGCATCAAAGCAGCGTAATGAGAGAGCAGAGAAAAACCAGTCAACAAGGCAGCTCACACCAGTCCAAAACACAGAAATACACTCCACAGACCAGTTCACGGCACTGGGGTGGGGGCTGAGTGTTTAACGTTATATGTGTGTGTGTTTGGATGGGAATGATTGTGAGAGGACATCAGACAAATTGTCTTGACTACTGGTCTCACTGCAGGAATAACACTGTTCCCATTGAGAGACTCACTGATAATGGAATGGCGCATTTTAGCCTGAAAAGTCAAGAATATTTCAGACAGTCATTTCCCCACATAATTTGATCACCCCCTTTTATTATTTTCCAAGGAATCAGCTTTAAACCATATTTCAGCAAATGACTTTGAGCCAGCTGTTCATTTCCTGTTTCCTACCAACTGTTAATGTCGGTTTCTTTTAACCATAACCATGGCCATTCCCTAACCATATTGTTATTATTGTAACCCGGACTATGATGATACCCAACCTTGTGCCTGAACTTAACTAAACCTTCAGATCAGAAAACACCCATGGCTACGTTCATACTGCAGGTCTTAATGCTCAGGTCAGATTTTTTGCTTGAATCCATTTTTTTCCTGTTTGGTTGTTCACATTATTTTTTAAATGTGGCCTATATTGGACTCAGTGTTCACAGTGTGAACTGCTCACGGTCCTGAGCTGACCCACATAAACACAAGAACAATAACCAAGAAGTAAACATGGAGGCTTTCAAAGTCCGTGTTTATGGTGGAAGCCAGTGAAGTCATGACCACGATAAAGAGAAGGATGAGGAGAAATTGGCTGCTATGTCTGTACAGAGGTGTGTGTGTGTGTGGATGAGGAGTTGAGCCAGTGTGGTGGAATTATCATAATCTATCTATCACTTTGTCCAAGTGACTTCGGCCCGCCAACATGGAACTGTAACGACTGTCACTCTAAGTGACTGTTCAGACTGAGCTTACATTGGAAAACATCAGACCTGTATTCCATTAAGTACCACATATTAAAGTGGACCAACAAGCAAGTCATTCATTGGATAATATCTTTTATTTGTCTAAAATCACAGAATCTTGAAGTTGATTGACTTTTACACTACACATGAATCCTTCCAGAGGTCACATGGAAGGAGAGTTTTCAGTGGGTCTCTAATACTTTTAGCATTGTTACTGGATCAAAGTGTTGTCAACACAGAAAAACAAGTGGTTATAATAGTTATCTGCTATTTGGCTTAGACTAGTTTGGATAGGGTATGTCTATGAAAAACTCCATGAGAAATGTACTGAATATTTATTTACATTTTTGTGTCATCTTTGTCTATGTATGTGTGTGTCTCCAGCCTCAGTGCCCATAAATCAAATCTCCCGCTGTGCACGTGCCTCTACCCCTGCTGTGCAAATTTGTCCAATTAGCCACGGCCCCCAGGGAGTGTAAGCGCGCAAACGTGCGCACACGCACACACACACACACACACACACAGAACCCCAGAGCCCAGTGTAAAATGGGGCTCTGCCACAGTGTGAGGATTAAGCGACAATAAAATGCATTTCACGGCTGCGGAGCTTTATAGGTCCAGTCTCCATAGAGCTCAGGCCAAAACACTGCAACTACCCCGCCCCTTTAATCTGCCTTCTCCACCCAAACACACAAGCACACACACCATAAATCTACACCCTGGGAGAGAGAGAGAGAGCTTGAATCAATCAACGCCCTCTGGATTGACCAAGAAGTTTTCCTAAATGAAGTCGTACTTCCCTTTCTGCCACCCTGTCTCATGAAACGTTTAAAGTGAAACTCATTTTAAAATGTCTTTATGTTGGAAGTGGGTTGGATGTCAAACACACACAGGACTTTTACCCTGGAAGCCACTGTTGAACTAAATATCTCTCCTGACTTGTTTTAATTGAAGTATGCAAGTTAACTTATGTAATGCACCTCACTTATGTCACATATGTAACATACTTAATTTACGTACCTAACTTAAGTTACTTACTTTAACCAAACCATGATCTTTTGCGGCCGTAATCCTTGACAAAATATGCCTTAAAAGTAAATGGAATGCAATTTCATTGTATGTAAACCTTCTTTAAGGTTTTATAAAATTATATTTTTTTGTCTCAACATTATCATGGATGAGCTGTAAATGCCTAAAGATGTTGGTAGTAAAGCTAACATGCACCGTATGGTTTGTCTTTCCTGACAAATCCGATCTTTTAAGGCCTTGCTGAAAAATAATTTTTGATGGGTGAGTAGTGGAGCTTATTGGAAGGTTATTGGTTGCTGGCCATGACAGTCTACATGTCAAAGCATCCTAAGCAAGATACTGTGCGGTCCCATTGGTGTGTGAATGGCTCAATGCTGACTTGTAGCGTAAAAGTGCTTTGAGTGGTTGCCATGGTGAGAAAAGTGTGACACAAACGCAGTCCATTTGGCTTTCACCATCGCCAGTACTGAAACAAAGATATACACATAGACACTAATGTTCGTTGTTTCAACAAAGCTAAACAATGATTACTTCATCGTCACTTGGTTTTATTCATATTCACAAAAATCATAAAAACTCTCTCAATCAATCAATTTTTCCTACTTTCTACTTATAAAAACAACTTGGTGGTTGCTCCTCTCTCTCTTTGCAGACATGTCTGACCTAACCCAAATAAAAACACATATATTGAATAAACTACGGCATTTGACGATCTTTCAAAACATATGAAGTGAACCACAGACGCATACCACTGATTACTCTGTTTTAGTGCTTTACTTTTGTTTTTTGTAGTCCTAACATCAATGGGTTTTCTCACTTAAGGGACCAACCCCGAAGTTCCAGCTTCCCTTGAGCTCCTTATTCATCGGTAAAAGAAATAACACATACATCTATGTTAACACACAAAAACGTATAAACATCCAACTGATTTATAGCACACTATTAAATGTTCTACACTTCCAGTTTGAACAGAAGCCAGACACAACCCTGCACCTTTATTTTCGGTTTCTTATCTCTGAGCTGCTTGCTTGTTGTTGTCCTGCCCCTTCCTCTGAGGTCAGCATATGATTGCATTTTGTATGTGTGTGTGTGAGTTAGTGTAAGTGTATGTGTGTTGATCTGGATGCAGACAGTAGTCCTGTAGTGCTTGCCATGGTTAAGGCTCTTATATGGAGGATAATCCAGGATAGCCAGGGGGGTCTTAACTCACCCCTCCAACACACAGGGTGTCACTGTTGGGTGGGGGGTATTGCTAGGTAGGCAGAGGTGTGAAAGGGAATCTAAAATAGATAGAGCGATAGAAAGACAAATAAGTGCAGAAATAAAAATGAAGGGAAAGTTGGAAATGAGTCAGGAATCTAAGGAAGGAGTGACAATAGCAAGAAAAAAGGAAACAGGAACAAAAGCAAATGAAAAGAGTCTAAAAAGAGAAAGAAAATTGGACAGATGACTTTATAGGAAAAACACAGGAAGGGGTTATGAAAGTTGGTTCATCCAAAGAAGGTAATGAATAACAAAAGGAGTTAAGAAAGAAGAAAGGAACTAAAGTTGGAATTCATACAAACAGCAAATGCATACAAAGGAGGGAGGAAGAACTGGTTGAAAAAAAATGTTAAGAAGGAAAGAAGAGAGGAAGGAGGGAAAATAGCTGCCTGTCAGTCATTAGAATTTTTAATGAAGTAAACAGGAAGTAAAAATGAAAGAACAGAAGGAGGAAAAAAAGATAGATGCGAGCTCCCAATCTGATGCCTGCCTCTGTTTCTGAGTGTGTTTGTGTATGCATGTATGTATGTGATTTGACAGATCTGGCGGGGGCGTTATCAGGCGAGGTAAATCGGCCTAAACCTGGTGCTAATGTCTTGGTGGGTGTGTGGGAGAGATTAATAAGGACCAGCTCCAAAAGGCTTTAGCTGGCCCGCTAAGATTCTTAACCCGCCTAACCTCCCCTGGCGCCACCCGGAATCCAAAATGACCCTGAATGTCGACGCAAAAACACTCACACAAGTTTCATTCCCACTGCATAATCAATCAGACCTTCTGGCTGCGGATTTATTACTACGAGTTTGGTAAGTAGCACTTGTTACACAAAAACCGTGAATGCACCTCAGTCAAAGAATAATAGAATGTGTGGGAACAGTGTTATGACATATTTCTCTACAAAAACAAAATCACAAGATCCTGCCATTCTTAATATTTTTGTATTTACACATATATGCTGTATGTTTGTGTGTACTGAGCTCTAATGCTGGGTCTCCACTGGTATTTCTATATACTTTAAGAGTAGGCACAAACTTTTTGTTGTTGTGGGAATTATTGCCATCTCCTACCAAAATTTAACCAACTATTTACCTAAAAGAATCAGAAGCTGACTCACTCTTTACCTACACAAGTCAGTATTTAGTTACTGCTCTGTGTGCACAAATGGACATCATGGGCTCTATTATCAAGCAGAATGCACTTTGGGTAATTTCATGAACACGCTCCGTGCTTCGGAACACCTCTGGTGGGATTAAAAAGAACACATTGTTAAATATTTAAAAACATATTATAATTAAATACTGTGAATTAACGACATAATTTAATACTATTTTTGAATTTAGATACTAAATTTAAAAAATGATACTAGTTACTGCCAAAAGTAGCAGAGTTACTGTTAGTCCCAACACTTTTTCTCTACAAAACAACGGATTACTGCTCTTGCCTTCTGGCAAGGAGTTATAATCTTTGTTTTTGGCTCTCTGCTGCTGTTTTCCTCTCTGCCTGCACAGGGGCTTGACAAATAAAGGCTGACACCAATGCAATTCTGAACAGCTGATATTTAAGTCAATATCTATTATCAATCTCATCATCAATATTTATATGCACTATTAGGCATACAGAGGACCTGTTTTCCAATTATGAAATGATAAACTACATTTATCACCAGACTGGCTCTTTCTCTCTCCTCCACATTCCTGTGACTTTTCCTGATCTTTCACAAACACAGCCATTGTGCTTTCTCCATCCAACCCCCCTCTGTTTTGATGCCGATTCTATGCTCTGCGAAGGTGATATAGTACTGGTTGATGTGGCTTATGTGTTTTGGTTGCCCCCTAATGAGAGATCAAAGCCCTGAGGTCCTGACCCTGAGAGGAGGCGCTGAGAGAGGAGCCTTAAATCTCGGTCCTTCCTATAAACGCCCTCCTCTCTGATAATACATGCAGAACCACACACGGGTACATGTCAGAAACTGTGTCTCTGGTCAGTGCAAAGATCACATTTTTGACCACTAAGGGCTTTGAAGGGTAATAAAAAAAAAACCTTTTGATATGTGTCAAAGGTGATGAAGCAAGGTATTCATTTTCTGTTTTATTGGCTGATAAGTATATAACAGAAACTACCTAAAAAGAGAAAAACGGTAATAAATATTAACATTTAGGAAACGCTCTTCAAATAACAACAACAAGTATTATTATCATTATAACAGTTAAATGAGTAATGCCTGAAAAATGTAGTTAGTTGTCACCATAGACCACTAAAGCTAGAGCTTGTCAGCTTCACCATACAATACAGTCATTTTAAAGAAGGCCTCTGTCCAATTTCATGAGTGCACTCAAAGGCCAGCTGGGTCAACATTAAGCTAAATTGGATGTAATTACATTGAGTTTTATTAAACGTAGTGGACTATACTGTGAGATTAAGCATCAAAGATGTTGTTATTTTTATGTGTTTTTGGTCTTATTTCCATGGTTGCCTGTTTATAGGTTGTTTAAATGATGTTAAAGACAATTAATGATGAATGAACGAATCAGGGAACAGTAAGGAAGTACAGCGCTGATCCAGAACCAGGGGTGAGATGCAAAAACATTGAATGTCGGGAGACATACTTTTCATTAGATTTATGAAGCCATACGTATGCCTGTATCTTTTTTTAGATATATCAATTATTATGGAGTGTGTATGCAAATACACTGAAATGTGTATGTATGATCAGAGGTGCGCACATTGTTTTACAGCATTAAAGCTTGGTGTTTGTATTTCAGAATGATCTTATTCTTTTTATTATTTCATAATAAATGTCAGGGTGAGGTATGCCCTCGTTTAATGATTTCTGGTCATTAGAATTCATTTGATAACTTTTTAAGGACTTGTTTATGGGAGGGGTTCTCAAAATCTGACAGTTAAAAGAGTTAAGTTTATGATTATGTTATCAATACTGCTGTTTACTTCAGACTAAACCAAATACATAAAAAAGGTTGTTTCAAGGCGTTAGTTTAAAGGCCCGCCTCCCACTATGGAAACCTCTGGTCTATGATATTTCAATGCTATAAATCTATTATTTAAGACTAAGGATATGTACTCTAAATCAGCGGTTCTCAACTGGTCTGGCTTTGGGACCCACCATCACCCTGTCATGACAAGACGAGACCCAAAACGAGGAAAATGTTCAACTTCTAAAATGTATTTAATGAATGGAGATGGAGCAGACTGAGAGGAAAATGTTCCCTATTACACTAAAATAGCTGCATTTTGACTCAACAGCTTTCATGCAAAGCTCAGTTAGCAGACGAAAACAAACTGTGACACAAAATGACCAAAAAGGCGCAAGATTTCCAAAAATTACCCCAAAAAGGTGCAGAAATTCCTTGAAAAAGACACATTACCAAAAAACGACACAAAATTACCACAAAAATAGACACAAAATTACCAAAAAAGGCACAAGATTTCCAACAAAGACACAAAATGATCAGAAAAAGATGTTAAATGACAGAAAAAGGCACAAAAACCCTTAAAAAAAAAGACACAAAATGACCAAAAAAGACATGAAAACAAACAATAGGAGGCATTAAAAATCCCCTTCAAAATAAAACCACAGGATTTTTTTGTCCAGGTAAAGGCCCACGACCCACTGAAAACCGTTCCGCTACCCACTTTTGGGTCCCGACCCACCAGTTGAGAATCACTGCTCTAAATAATGTATTTAATTGGCATGTAGATTTAAGTCATTCATAAGTATTCAACAAAAGAAAATCTATAAAACTGGCACTTAAGCTCCACAGCTTCCTATTGGTTGCCTTCAGAGGCCAACATACAGTCGGCAATGATTGAGATACAACCAAAAGAAAGGCAAATAATCCAATTTCCACAAGTTACTGGTCTTAATTTGCCTTCCTGTACCGTGACAGTGGATAAACATTTTCATTCAATAGTGTCTGGGTGTACTCTGCGGTGCTGTGGCAAATGACATCAAGCCTTCACATATTCCAATATCCTCCTTACAGGATGGAGATCGATGACAACGCCAGCACTTAGAGAGCAGAGACAGACAGTGTATTGTGAAGAGACTGTCAAGCCACTGACAACCCAGTGGGTAAACAAACATCGGACTACTCACTGCTGCCACGTGCATCATCACATGAAGATGCTCACTCACACACATTAATGTGTGCGCTCACACACACACACACCTCTGACATACAGGAGCGGCAACTGGGTGCAGGGCTTCGCTCGGAGAAGTGTAATATTTCATTCAGTAATGTGATGGAGTTTGATCCGGGTGTCCAGTGTCCCATAGAGCTGCTGTTTTATTAGCACAAAGAGCACTCAGGGGCTCTCCAGTTCACTCTCACACACAAACACACACACACGCCCTTATACACTACACATGCATAGAGAGACTGTGTTTGACTGTAAAACACAAGCAACAGCTTTCAATTGGAGTTTACCATGGAGCATTGACACCACTAAGTATCTATCAGACCTCATCCTGCTGGGATACATTCCCTGACTTAACACTGATTTCTCATCAAACTTCCTCCCAGTTCCAACAAAACACTTATTGAGGTTGGCAATGGAAATATATACAGTAAACAGTGATATGTGATATGAATTTCAGGGGTAAGTGGGCGATGATTTACACTGTATAAAAAATATAAAGACCAACTGTCTTTTTAACAATTAAGACTTGAAATGATGAAGGCACTTGCAAATTACAAGGTAGTATAAAATGTAAACCGTACTTGTTCCATTTTTAACCTCTTAATCTTAAGATTCCATTAAACTTATTTTTTAAACACGGAGAGGAAGATCTATGAGATATAATGAGAATAAATATGAAACCAAATTTAAATCTAGACTAAAAAGAAATCAGGAATTGAGATCAAACTCGACGCTCGTTTACAACTCCGGGTACTCCGGCTTCCTTCCACAGTCCAAAAACATGCAGCTTAGGTTTAATTGGTGACTCTAAATTGCCCGTAGGTGTGAGTGAGCGTGTGAATGGTTGTCTGTCTCTATGTGTCAGCCCTGTGACAGACTGGCGTCCTGTCCAGGGTGTACCCCGCCTCTCACCCAATGCAGCTGGGATCGGCTCCAGCCCCCGGTGACCCGGGTTAATGGATAAGTGGTTACAAAAATGAATGAGTGAATATTCTAATCAGGAATCATTTTACATCTAAGACCCTATTGAGAAAACTACAAACTTAGCTTGTTAGCTTATTGTTGACAATATTTAAGATAAAAAAGCTATGTTGTGATGTAGCAACCAATCAACTTCAACCAACATAGTCAGAAGTGTAAAGTTATAAGATAATTCAGCTTTTTGCCACCACATTTCATGGACCATTGAGCCACTTGAACTTGTGTTCGTGT
>CAFUXE010000534.1:102990-114333 GCA_903364295.1 Serranus cabrilla
CACACACACACACACACACGGCAAAACGAGGGTGATGAGAAACTCCAGTAGTAGTTTGGCTGTGCTGGTGTCAGCACTGAGCAAACAGAGGCCAGTTGTTGACACGCCAGATATATGAGTGTTATTCTTCCTCTGTGCATGTGTGTGTGTGTATGTATTCCTGCTGGGACTCCCCTTGGCTAAACCAAGCCTCCTACACCTTCACTTCCTTAGAAACCTCTCTCTCTTTCTCTCTCTCTCTCTCTCTTTCTCTCTCTCTGTGGAAGGATTGATGAGCAGCCTAACTTCCCTGAATCCTCCCCAACTTTCTCACCAAATACAAAAAAAGGAGAAGAGGAAGAATGAAGTAAGCAGAGTCTGTCGGCCATCATTCATTCCTTTTCACCTTGGGAGTGTGAAAAAAGCAAAAATCCTGGCAGTGACAGATGGAGCAGGAAAAGCTATATGTCCTGGCAAAACACACAACCCTGCTGATGCTGTGGGAAGTTATGCAGAAATAACATCACCTGTGCAAGGATTTACATACCTGGTGACTTACTGCTCTGCTTTTCACAAAATCAGATTGGATTAAAGCTGTCGCTAGCAACAAGTTATTATCAGAAATTCTGACCAAGACTGGTAATTAAGTTATTAGGTCACTGAGGTCATGTCCACTGTATTTTGTCTGGAATTTGCCCCTTTAGGGAATATTTAGATAACCATGGAGGGAAGCTTGTTTTATACAATAACTGATCAAATTAAAAACGAAAATTTTTGTCGCTTGCCAAACTTTTGAGAGAGGATTTTCTTGGGGGGACTTGGATTACCAACGGCAGTAGTTCCTAAAATTTCAAGTTTTATTTCACTACCGTGGTGGAAGTTGGGGATATTTGTATGATAATTTTTATGAAGACTTGTGCAGTAAGAGGTCAGTAGTAAAGATATTTGCAGTAAAATATTTAATAGTGACTTATTGACATCTCAATTTCATGTCAATTTCAACCAGACCTCCCTGTCAGTGACCTTCTTTAAGAACTTGTAAAGAAAAATAAAGATTATTCTACAAAACAGTGAAAACTGTAAGTCCATTTTCAGGTGTTTGAGCACCATAAACTAAATGTATTCACATTGTGTTGGAGTGGCACTTTGTATAAATGGTATTTTGTGGTTTCTGCTCTTTAAAGTGACACAACTCGTTAAGACTAGACAGCTTAACATTCAAAATATGGAGCAGAGGAAAAAAGGAATAAAAACACTGACCTGTTGGGATCCGTTGGATGGCACCACATGAACGACATGAAAAAGACAAAGAGAACAAACAGGTTAGAGGACAGTTGCTTCAACAAATCTTCAACATGTAGAGGACACACACACACTGACACAAATACAACTGTGTATTACACAAATCATAGCCTAATTAGTCCTTCACTGCAGGTGGTGACAGTCACTCTGTAGGGATCCAGAGTAGCCACTGTGCTTGTGTGTCAAGTGTCAAATACCTCTTTAGCACCTCATCACCTTTGACCTCATGGGGGCTTTCATGCTGTGAATAACATTAACATTGCATAGTATGAACTCATGTCATCACGCGTGCACCAGGGTAGAGTATGAGGTAGAAGTTCACAAGTGTAGAAATTGGACTTTATACGCGTTGTTGTCACTTGTGTTGTCAGTTATTATATAGATGATAACTGAATTTAAACATTAAAGACACTTTTTATGTTGTGTTTATAATTATTTTAGCTTTGCTTCTCAAGAAACTGTTACTAAGTTTAAAAAATGTGGTTTATATTCTCAGTCAGAAGCCACCCAGATCCTAGTCAAATTGATTAAAACGAGTCAATTTGTTCCTGGTCATACTCATCTTAATTATCACATTCTTCTGTCTAGACATGACATTTGTACAAAGGGACAAGGCTATCCCAGCTCAAAGCCTCAGCTAGTTAAGCTCAATTCCTGTGCTTTTATTGGTGTGTTTCAGAGGTGTCAATTATACTAGCTTGCAAAGGCATGAGTTGGAGATATTAGGAAAAAGAATGTGACAGGCCTCGATATGCCAGTGTGCAAAAAAGGAAACTTGTCTTCCACTGGGTGAGAGTTTCCCTCCAGAGCAGCCAGACCACCTGGCACTGGGAGCCTGGTGACAAGAGCTTTGATTATTATGCCTGCACTCCCTGCCAGGGCTAAATTTAAGTGTTCCCATAAAGTCCAGAAGAAATAAGACTTGGGAATGGCCTGGCCTGTGCCTGTGTGAGAGAGGGGAGAACTGCGTGTGTGTTTAGGGTCTTTTCTGGTCAGCGTTGTCGCACAGTCCGGGGGATAATAATAGGATGTGCTACAACTAACTGAGACTAAAGCCGGACTTCCCACGTCTCCCACTCACTGGTGGCACTTGTGTTATTCTTTAAACACCCGCCGGACCCGACCCCCCTTATGCAATGCAGCCCCCATGCTCACATCTCTTGCTTCCCATTCAGCACCTCCCTAAAGCATAAAGAAAGCTGTAGAAAGAGCAAGACACTTTGGGCAACCCCCCATCTCCCAAGGAAATGTGGAGTCGTTGTTTATCTTTGATTAAAAATAACTTTGGGAAGAGGCCGATCAATACTTTCCCTGCAACAAGAGAAACAAGGGGGAAAAAAAGAGGTTGTGGAGGAGGAGAAGCAAGCGGAAGGGATGGAAAAAAGCGTGAGAAATTTGACGACATTAAGAAATGTGTGTCTGTGTGTGTGACAGGTCGCTGGGAGTCATTCCCATGGCCTCATACAGTAGCCCTGACGCTGCTACCAACTGCTCTTTAACAGTGACAAAATGGCAGACATATACACATAATAGGAAAGTAAAGGCCGGAGAGGACATGTTGGGAGCCATGTATGCTATATAAAGGCCTTCAGAGGACGGGAGCACAGCGAGGTCATTCCTGCCTTTGCTTTCCTTGGCTCCCACCTCTCCTTTCAAAGGATCTGCTTATGGTTTCTGTCAGAGATGCACGTCCATTTTTCACCCCATTAACAGCTATCATTACCAGCCCAACCGTAGGCTATAATTGGGCCAGCCATGGAAAAGAGTTGTCAAAACACAATTAAATTCTAAACTATGGTGAGAGAGAACAGAGAGAAAGTGCTGGACGGCCATAACATCATATTGCCGGCTTTCCTTGCCCAAAAATAGGAAAGAAAAACATGAAAACCGTTATTTTACATTGGAAGGTTTCGGAGGGGGATTATATAGACGGGTGATCTGAGCTACTCAAACGATAAGGCTACTGAAAACATAACAAATAATCACTCTCAGTGTCAGAGATGAAGAATGGACACATTAAAAGCCATATCCATGGATCAAAAGCCAAGATCTTGAGAGAACCTTGATTTAGGAAAACTTCAAATACAGTTATGAACTCTATGTGACTGCAACGATGGTAAATGGACTGCTTTTGTAGAGTGCTTAGTCTTAGTGACCACTCAAAATGCTTTTCACACTGCATGCCAACATTCACCCCTTCATACACGGTCATGCAACACTCATGCATCAGTAAGGTTAAACATTAAAAGATATTTCAAAATCCAGACTGCCAAGGTCAGGGATTGAGCCACCACCCGTCCGATCAGTGGACGACCACGCTGCTACCCAAGCCACAGCCACAAAGATACATCTTTTTATTGCTTGTAGCAGAACAGATATCTGTGAATGAGAATTTAAAGTTGTTTATTGTATGTGTCAGGAGCCTGCTTGTTGTTGTTTTGTTTTGTTATAGCAGTTGGTATAGCTCTACTGTAGCTAGTCAGTTTGACTGCTTTGTAGTGTCTTCATAGATTTTAAATTGCTTCTATATCTGTTGATCCCCACCTGGTGGAAGCGTAGCCTTGGGCCACAGACATTAATTCATTCATTATCCTTAGTCACTTATCCAAACATGTGCAGAGAATAGAATATTAATTATATTTCTATGTCTATAAAGAATGGGCAGCCATGTCATAGCAGATTGCATTTGGTGCAACGGATGCTGACAGGATTTCTTTTGTGGCAAACCGTTATAGATTGCAACATGATGACAATCATTAATGACAATAGAGGTTTTAGAAACTAACATATGCAATGTAAGCTGATTTTAGTGGAGGGCTAATGTTAGCTAGTTGCCTCCATGAAGCTCCCAACCAAGCTGCTATAACTTACAACACAGTTGTGAGCAGGCAACATATATACATATTATTGTCGATGTCTCTTTTGATTCCAGGTCGCAGTGTCGCCTCATGTCACTATTCTCTAGCGGCTGCAAGCTCCCAACATGGCCAAGTTGAACACAGCCTCTTAGAGGCGGTTTTACTACAGAGAATACAACACTGAGGTGTGTGCCAGGTTTGGCTCCTGACACCCCAGGGCTGTGTCTGGGAAAAGGACTGCTAGCTGCGCAGCTTACAAGCTCACTAGCTAACAAGCTCATGCTAGCTACAGCAGTTATAGCAGCTAGCAGTTATTTTAGCGACAATTAAAGCTTGATTACCGAGGCATTGTATTCCCTGTTGTCAAACTGGCCATATCAGCAAATAGAAAGCATTAATGCTGATCTCCCAGTTGCATATTACTGAATATCTGCCAATAATTAGAGCTTGATAACCACTGATGTTCTCCTATCAAACTAAAATGTAGCTCTGGATATTTGAACATGATATTGAGTAGGACTTTCCTCAGAACATTTTAAAAATGTTGTCGATGGCCGTAGGAAAATACCTACTGTACTTTACACTGAAGGCCCGGGACAGTGTCTACCATGCCATAGAAACCATACAGTGTTAATGGTGTGTGTGTCGAGTGACATAAAGCAGAGGAGGCTTGGTAGTGGAAGGGAGTTGCAGGCCTCTCTGCCTCTGTAATCTGGCCTGATTTATAGAGGCTAGCCCTGCTCTCCCCTTCCACCTCCACACTGACACACTGGGCCTCCTCCGCTGGAGACAGACTGGCGTCCACACACACACATGCACACACGTACACACACACAGTTAACACAGAAACAGCCATGCGCATAGACACATGAGCATATCCAGGCAGGATCGTCTCAGTTGCACAGTAGTGCACGCAACCAAACCACATGGGCCTGTTGCTTAACCAAATGAACACCAGATCCAGAAACAAAAGGCATTTAAGTGTCTGCATGCTGTCAGAGTTTTCAGAGATTTCTGTGTATTTTTTTATTTTAAGCCTGACCTGCTGATTCCGATTTTTGTCAATTCTGATTTTCTTTCTTTCCAAGTACTGTACTTGGCAGCATACAAAGACATCTTTGTAACTTCTTTCATGGAAATGCATTTAAAAAAAAAAATAAAACACTTATTATTTAATGACTTTCATTTTCTCACACTTTCGGTACAGGACATTCTATTAGGCTACTTTCACTCAAAAAGTGAGGAATTGGAGTATATTCCAATGAGAAAGGTTCCACCTTTAGTGAGACTGGCCTGAGCTTGTTGGTAATTATGGAGCTAAACCCCTTCAATTGAATTAGCTAGTAGCAGCAAGACAAGAGGACTTGGCCTGGTGCTTGAGGGGCTGCTGCACACTGCAATGCTCAGTCCACAGCTCTAACATTACTGTTAACTTCATATTCATCATCACACGTTTGCTGTGCATGTTGTGGATTTGTGTGTCTGTGACTTTACTGTCTGCTAATGTTGCAATGTGCTTGTTGTGTGTTTGTGTGGTAGTAACAGAATACTGGACCTTAACTTGGGGTGTTAATAATACATGATAACCCAAATCTGAAGACACAGATGTCCCTAAACTAGTTATTCTGACATAAATTGGTTGATGTAATTGTTCTTAGAGTGAGTTTATTTGTGTAGAATCATAATTCAAATGTTTATACCATAATGTCAGAGCTAAAAGGCCAAAACCTTGGCAGGACAGAAAACAAATTGAAGCCATGCCATAAAGGATAAAAGATAGACACAACAGAGACACAATATTCACACGCATAGGCTAGCAGACTACAACACCTTCATATTGGTGTGTGTGTGTCTACATGTGTGTATACTATGAATCACAGTGTATGGACAGGTGTTTACAGTGAAGCTGGGTTATCTGTCTCCATTACAACACCACAGCTTAGCCTCCCAGGGCCATTATCTACTCAGACCTGCCTAAACACACACACCCAGAGACAGGAAGCCCCACATGCTGAAGGCAAGACCCTTTACACAAGGCCATGGTGTGAGCACATAATGGGCCTTTCTGGGGTCTGGGGGCTCTTGACACAATCCAACACCCAAACAGAGAAGACCCAGAAAAAGCACCATTTTTCACCCACTGCTTTACTTTGATGTGAGTTAAGATAAACACACATTCAGATACAGCTGTTCATCATAACATCCAAACTCACTTTGTTCTAGCTAATATTGACTGTTGTTGTTGTGGCTAATGTTTTGAAGCGGAGCCACAATCTGACCCAAGGTTAATTTAACATCCTCTTACAGTGGTCAGATGTTGAGATCAAGCACAGTGAACTACTTCCTTATCAGTTTTTGCAAACAATGTTCGGCTGAAATCCAGTTAATCCTGTGTGACACAGGCTCTGAGTAAGATCAGATTGTATACACGTGTTCTTATGCTAGATTTGTCATCATGTACACAAGCATTTCGTTTTTTTTTTTTAGTATTAGCCATTAGGCATGAGTCATGCCGCCTATGTGGACACAGTACTTTCTTGATTACAGCAAAGGAAAACCCACCCTCAGATCATTTATCATTTTAAGACAAGATCTAGTTGTGATCATCAATTGATTCCAAGAGTGTTCTCAGTTTTTTTTTACTATCTCTACTACCTGTGTCCTATGCCTCTGCTTTAACTACTGTTGTGAACTTGTTGCTTTCAATCAAAGCTCTCACTCCTCGACTCGAAACTGTTGACACCAAAAACTGACGTTCCTGTCTGGTGATGTACAAACATGACAAAGTAACAGGATCATAAAGTGTGGAAGAAGATTGTGAATGTGGCAGTTTGTCAGAGAAATCACTACTTTTATATTTTATGTAATGGTCTGGAAATGGATTAACTAGCAAACTACTTTTACAAGCATACATGTGACTGGAATAAGTCGAGAATTAGAGCAAATGGTTTAACATTTGGGCTGTTGTAATTGGAATGTTGGCAAAACAAAAAGTGGGTGACAATTTCTGAAACATTTCAAAGATAAGAATTCTTAGTGATTAGTGATTCTGCTGTCTTTTCTTTAATCAGTTCTGGAAAATCTGGCTAAATAGGCATGTTAAGTTCAAACCCATGACCTTGGAAATTTGCATTTGTCTAAAAGCATTTATTCAGAGTGGAAGGATGTTACCAAAGAAGCACTTCAGGCTACTCTTTTTCTTGGTACTTAGAGACATTCGGGGCTTCACATTTTTCATATCTAGAGCAGCCAAATAACCCATTCTGGGATTGGGAAATCAAGTCAGCAGACAATGCAAGAGGGAACATTTTTTATAGCCAATGTTCAGTAATTATTGAAACTGCCTAAATGTATCTGTGTAAAACTTTCGAGGTATTTATGTGCCCATTTGATCAAGCTTTAGTTCTGGAGTAGACCTTGGACTGTTTTGTACAATATACTGTATGACATTTAGATTTGCCTGATTTGACAGTTCTCTCATATTACACTGGATTGTAGATGTTGGTCTTGCATCATTTAAACTTGTTAAGTGGTCAGGAGGAATTTGAAAAGTTAAGGTAATGACAATATGTGAACAGAAATGCAAATATTATCACACGATGTTCTGATACACATTTAAAGACTTTTCAGCTATTGTGTTGCATGATATTCTGTCCACTGTTGATGCTGAAGTCCACACAACGTCTACAAGAGGAAAATCGTTTTGCACAAAAGCGTCTCTATTGAATATTACCAACAAGTATTGGCTATGGACAGTTTCAATCCAAAAATATTCCCATCAGCCTTCTAAAAGTCCTAGTGTTTGAACCCCTGCCTGTGTGGTAAGTGTGTGGGTGTGTAAACATTGTGGTAACCCCCAGGCCAGGTACTGTCTAGTCTAGTATATGAGGTGGTACCACCAGTCTCCCACTGCCTTTTAATTACGAGTGGAGGTGGGGGGATCCATTTTAATGAAAATGGGCCACATCATAAAAGCAGATTTGACCAGGTTCATCCACAGTTCAGGCTCAAGGACAGTAAACACACAGATATTACAGGCTTTACTATTCACAAGTTCAAACACACCAGATAAGATTAGACTGCTTGAAAATGCTGTGATCCCAGAGCAAAAAGTGCCCATCAAATACTACAGTACAGTCCATTAAAGAAATACAAAATACAGAGGGTAAAACAAATGTGGTTTCAACACTATGAGTTGAGTAGAAATCTATAGAATAAGTGGAAAAAAGCATGTATGAGCATCATGATATATTTTTAAGCTTTCTATTTAAACCTTTTTTAATGTTTATTTATTGTGGGAAGATTTGCTCAGAGCAATTACTTACTACAGTTACTACACATACACTCAACAAAAACGCAACACTTTTGTTTTTGCTCCAATTTTCATGAGCTGAACTCAAAGATCTAAAACTTTTTCTATATACTCGTTTATATTTTTGTTCAGTGTATATTCCTGCTTGGACACGACCCAGTACAACCACAGATTTGAGCAGCTTGACTGCAGTGGCTGGATTTTAGGGCTTTCTTTAAGGGTACAAAAGTGGTGGTACAGGTGGAGGGGCACCACCTTCTACCATCACCTTTCCATTGCAAGGTGACTTTCTGAAAGCAACATTTTGAAGATTTATCCTACGTCATATAATCAATGGCCAACTAGGAGGGGGTAAGAAAGGACTGAGGGACCGTGTGAAAACAAAAGTGAACAACTTTCAATGTAAGTTTTTTTATGTAACTTCCATGGCTCATGTCATCCTTGTAACTACTTAACTTCAAGCATTTATGTACCTTTTTTAAGGCCTTACCAGGAAGGTTTTTGCCCTAAAACTTGTTCAGTGGTTTTGTAACCAAATTCACAGAAACTGCAGCCTTTTTTCAGTTTTTTGTATGATGACGTTTGTGCTGTTTTTAGAATGATTCGCTGTACTGTGAGCAGCTTTTGAAAAACGCTCATATGTGTCGATATGGGTGGTACTGACAATCAGTCTATTCAGTAATTTTGCTTAGAAATCTTGCTGTTCATCTCACAAGCCTCTTTTTAACTCTTTACACAACTATTTCTCTCACTTTGGTATAAACAGGGCAACGATGTGTAAGGATGTGAAACTGCTGCAGTGTGAAATGAATTTACATTTTAAACATGTAAAAACAATCCAATATATGACAGATCAAACACATATTAAAACAAATTGCACTGGGGTATCCCTTTTCCAAAGAGCTAAGACAACACCTCACCCATCTTAGGTGGACATCTACAGTGTGAATCATAATGTGTGTAAAAATGACTGGATGGATAGTAAATTATAGGAAAAATCTAGATGAAAGTGAAGACAAACCGAATGGATGCAGAACAAGCAAGCTCACTGAATGATTTCCAATTTTGGTGAAAGAAAAGATCCAACGGTATTCTGAAAGCTACCCACCAGTGAGTGTGATTATGGCCGTACATATAGTACCACAGTATTCTCAAGAAGATAGAGATGGATGGAGAGAAGGAGGATAGAGAGACATGCAGAGTGGGATGCAGAGTGACAGCCAAAGTTCAACCACTGACTAATTTTAACATCCATTTATCGCTATCACTCCCTTCTATTAGCTTTCTGGTGGAGGGAGGGAAGCAAGGGAACCTAATCGGTGGGAAGCTGCCCAGAAGCTCCTGACCTGAAGCAGGATGAGGGCTACAGTGTGTGTGAGTGTGTGTGTCCAGAGGGGGTCAGAGGGGAAGGCAGTATACTGGCAGGACATTAGGGACTCGGTTCCCAGCAGCGCTTGCTGCTCTCCAGCTCAGGCTCCATAAGTCTCTCCCTGCTGGGTCAGTGCTGCCTTCCTCCGGGGGATTCCCACTTTTTCCCAAGGCTATGCCCAGCTAGCTCTGACTCTCTCTCCTTGCCAAGTGACCCAAAGTTTGGCCATTTGCCCTTATTTGTCCTTTCCCAGGGCTGTGGTACTCTATCCATGTCCCCTGTCTCTGTCTGTCACCCTCTCTGTCGTCCCATGTACTCCAGTCACTGCATCCAAAGGATCAGTGTTATTATCGCCTGTCTCACTCAAATTAGCAACAGTAAACGCTGCTGCATGTGAGACACAGTGTGTGCATGTTAGAGCACATGAACAAGCATGTACATGAATACACACACACTGTGGTCTGAGAAAGTTAATGCTAAGGGTAATATTGGCTTTTTATTAATTATTAACTAGATAATTCAATTAAAACTATGACAGAAATGGTTTTCATACTACACTCAATTTTATTTATACAACATGAGAAGAGGAAGTGTATACTGTGTGTGTGTGTGTTAATACGCTTGTTTACTATGGCCTGTGTAGTTAAATGCACCATGCACCAAATGAGCTGTGAAAGCTGTCAGATATGTGTGTCAGTGAGTGTAGTACATGAGACAGACTAGGGGAGTTAAAACACTCACACGCACACAACAGTAATGGAGCATTCATTTGGAATCATAGACACTGAGATGTGTGTTTGTCTGTTGATGGCCCTGTGCTGCTGCTGAGCAATCGGAATGTGCTACCATCTTGTTACGTCTCCTTAAAACAACACGATGTCACAGGTAAATGCTAAGCTTTGATTAGGACCAATATTACATTTCCTGTCAGTGGATAGCTGCGGGAGGGCGCTGTGTTAGTAGTATGGCCAATTCAATCTGCCAGTCCTCATCAGTATGGTGGCATGTGTCACGTAGCTCTCCGTCCGTCGTGCCGTCCAACAGTGAGAGCCCCGAACTTGACAGAAAAAAAGGGCTTAAATGCTTATGTTTGACTGCTGGACCCTACTCACAGAGGAGAGATACAGTATTTTGCTAAGGATTGTTGGGTGAAATGGGCAAGCAGGATGGCTCCCCAATGAGCTAATATGGGTAAAGTATGGTTGCACATTCATTCAAGTCTCTTTATGAGCTAAAGTGATACTTTAATTTGCCAGATATAAATCTGTCATCATCTAAACTACAGATATTGGTGTAAAAATGATCAGGTTCCAATTAAAATATATCTGCTGAAGTTTGCCAAGACAAACAGCTGAACACAGCTGCGACTTTCCAAGAGATTAAACATCCAATATGGCTGCCTGGAGCTGTATATATAAGTGTGAAAGTTAGTAGTTTGACTACTAAGGAACACTGACTGTCAACACCTCTCAGTAATCCTGATTAATGTGCCTCACCTGCTGTTCTACACGCTGCTGTACTGA
>CAFUXE010000534.1:120178-160206 GCA_903364295.1 Serranus cabrilla
GTCACAGAGCCAGGCTGGAGGGTTAATCAGCTTCCCCTCCACCCTGGAGGTTAGACTACAGAGGTAACAGCAGGGTTAACGACGAGTGGTGTTAGCAGCAGGAGACGCTACCAGGAAGAAGTCCACAGTCATGTTGGCCCTGTTCACACTTGGTGTTAGGACAGGTCCTGGGTGATCCGATCACAAGTGGAAAGCTTGAAATACAAGTGAGAGTGCACTAAAGATGCAATGAAGCGCATCTGAGATCCGATTTCTCAGACCGCTTTGGTAGCAGCGTGTACATAAATGTGTCCTGGATCACAGTAAGGACCGCCTCCTAAACTGACGACACACCTGATCTGCCAGGTCTCATTGACAAAGACTCCAACAACATAGAAAGTGTATGCTGCTGCTGTATTTCTGATGTCACAGAAACCACTGAGAAGGTCAAAACACATGGCAAACATTTCGGCCTTGCTCACTGCCTACACAAAATCCAAATACAACAGTCTAGGAAAACATATTTTTATATATGTATATGTAAATATATTTATATTTATATATTTTTTCTCTTTTCCATATGTTTCAAGGCCTCGAAAATATTTAAATCAAATTCCATACCTTTTTATACTGGTTAGGAGCCTAAAGCACTGACCTCCAATTGCTCAGGAGTTAGTGTAACAGCTGACTACAAAGATGTTTGCTGGAGCAATTCTGTAGGGAATTTGATAGTGTATTTCCTGCAACACACTCCAGCACAAGGCTCAATCCCTTCATCTTTACTTGTCTAGCTCCTGTCATGAAGCTGTATCTAAGGGTGGTTGGAAAAGTTAATATCATAAAGAGACTCTGACAGGAGACAATAAATAAACTATACTTGTGCTAGATTGGGGGAATAACATGAATCACCGCACTGCTTGATCTTGTGTAAAAGATGCTTTAGGTTGCCAAAAGCACAGCACAATGGTAATTACCATCACACACTCCCTGGTTTACTTTAAAATGACAACACAAACTACACGACCGACATTAGTTTTCGACATTTGAGCTCTTTTTAAGACACTTTAGTGCACAGTACCAAAGATGGGCAAAAACAAAAAAGGAAAAAAGGATCTACTTACTTGTCCTGTCCAATGCCTATGGGAGATGAAGATGTATAGATTTGTTTTTGCTGTCAGAATGTCACGTACATGTGGCATGGATAACACAGGAATGACCCCGCAGTGACCTCTCCTACCATCTGCTTTGGCTGGGCTACGCCAGCCACTCAGCTTGCCTGTCTACACAGTAACTGACCCATTCCACATGCCAAAAACAAGACAGATGCCCCTGATACCCCAACTCTAGCCCTACCCCCCCACCTCCTGACAGCATTTCAGCGCCTCTTCCCGTCGCCCAGACCAGACGCCCTGGCCTCCTCTTCTCCCACTGCCCCTAGGATAGCTGCTAGCCTCAGTCTGTGAGGAGACATATGCTATGTGATGATGGCAAGGATGTATCGGTGTGGGACACACACAGGTGGGGTTTAAAGTTAATGCATATGTAAACATGTGAATGGACACAAACAAATGCTGGTTGGTATAGCGGGTATAAAAAAGCCACACTTAAAAGACATTCACGAAAGAACACATGCAAAACAAAATGCAAGACCATCAAACGTAGAGACATAAACCTATGCACGCATGCCGACCCGTATGTGCAGCCACAGACACACAAACACACACACACACAGGCCGTGGTCCATCCTCTGACCGGTCGGTGACCTGACAACCCAGCAGCTGCTAGCTGTTTGATGTTTCACTCTGAGGATCACATTTCATTTCCAGACTCTTCAGCCAATAGGAGAAAGACGGTAAGACAGAGACAGAGGGAGGCTCTTTTTCCTCTTTTCACCCTTTGCCATAGCGCCACCGACCAGGCACTGTCAAGAACACCCTGACACACACAGCTTCCATCAACTAGTCGACTAACCAAATGATATAAACACTAGTCCGCGCTGTTGGCAGCGGGCCACAAGTTGTGGACAGAATGGACAAATGCTATTGTTGTTCATTGTAGCACTGTTTAAAATATGTGACGTGATATATTATGCTAAATATACAGCGTTAGGCTATTGTTTATGTGTTTATGTCTGTTGTCACAGCAAACTAGCAGCCAGCGGAAACCCAGGCCCACTGCAGCCGGACTCTCTTGATGACAACTGGTTATTTTGTTCTTCTTTTGTTTATAATAACCATTACAATTTATTTTCTTTTTATGATCCTGTGCCATGGTAGAATGCTAGCTGCATTACAAAATACACATTTTATTGCTACCTAGAACGCCTCTCTCTGATTCTTCTCTTAGACTATTGTGAAAAATCTGGTCGCTAGTGAACATTAGTAGATGTGAAGCCACTTAAACTTGTGTAGTTACTCCACACATACATGTTAACAGAAGCACACATTCATTTATTTGGACGGATTCAAATCCTACTGTACAGCCAGTTTTGACGTCGAAATGCAATTACACATTAAGAACTGACAATGGCACATCAGAGGGAAGTGTGTCTGTGTGTGCAGCAGATGGTGACAGGCTGGACATTAGACCCTCTGGCCTGATGACATCAAGTCATCACATGACAGCAGTGCTGAACACTGCCTTCAGTGACATACACACTCACACACAAACTTGTTAAATCATCACATACATGAGTGAACGTCTTATTTTAAGAAGCACGACACACACTAAATTAGTACGTGTCATATTTTTGTGTTTTACTCTCTAGTTTGGTTTCCATTCATGTATCTAACGTGAATTATGACTTTACTCAGTTGCAACAGCACATTTCACTAATCCTCCCTGTCATATGGATGGATCTATGTTTCTACTTGTAAAAGCAAGCAAGCAAGGGGTTTATGGGAAACCACCTCTAAAATGGTTCAAATATGATTTGATTTGTGTTACATAAGTTTGACAAAGAGATATAGTAAAAAATGTCACATGTAGCACCATGTATGAAAAGCGAGCTGATGTAAAAGAAGAGGGCTGTTGTGTCTTCACTCATGTCCTTGTCTTTCCCTCTGCTGTTCAGAGTGGATCTGGCCTCTTAGTGTGTGGCCACTCAAGAGTGAGAGAAGGAAGAGAGACTGCCCCGGGCTAAAGGGCATCTTTAGTCAGTTCACTCAGAACGAACGCACACAACACACACACACATTTCAAGAGGGTCTCAAATTAGCATCTTTACCAGGAATTCAAGAATAAGGAGGCTTCGGCGCCATGCGTGGTTGCTCACCCACAACTGTATACACACATGTAGAGGCAGTATACTTGAAAGGCAGTCAGAAACAGAAAATGCACACACCCTCTCACACACATTCCACAATAACATAACAACTTATCCTGACCCTTTTTCTGCTTAATGGTTATAGCACAGTGCATTCCTTCCTTCCTGTTAGAAAGTGGCATAATCGCTCTTTGTTTGACGAGAAAGAGCTAACCAGTTGGCCTGACATGTAAGCTTATTACCTCCTTTAGCCTTCAGCCAACAGCATACAGTACAGCTTTCTATACTGAGAGTGCACACTGAAGGTGCTGAACGTGTCACACTGTGTCTGGGAGGAAAAGGCTGGTCCTAGTAAGCAAACTATTTGTGTAAAGTTCAAATCCAGTTGAAAATTGAAAAAGGGTGGGGTGGCTGTGTCAAGGCCAGGAAGTTCCACTGTAAGTTATGTTAATGGGTCTATGGTGAGATAGCTCACAAGGTAGTTTCAAATTTCAAGAGACATAAATCCAATCCTGTTTTTTAACATTTCGGTTTGTCACTTTCTGCATAGGGCTGTGTACCACCGGACATGTTCTGATCACATGCACCGACTCTAAAGCTACTCTTTTGATGTGTCAGGGACGGTGTGTGACTTTTCACATTCTGTCATGCATAGCCGCTTTTCAAAATAAACTTCTGCGCTCACAGGCAATGGCTAACTTGACTAAGGTAATGGTAAAAGAATGAGGTCGGGCTTGAAAACAATTACGCCTCCACTGACCTACCAGTCGCCGTTACGCAGGTTGACTGTAGATAACAAAACTGACTTTTGGCTTCACATGGGACACAAACAGCAGTCCCTTGGATCCAAGTCTGGTGTTGGTTTGACCCATCCACCACATTTCCCACCCACCTTAAACGGACCATTGCACTCTTTATAGTACATCTGTTACTCTCAGTGTCTAATGCTGTCTTGGATGGGTTGAATGGAACACTAACGGATGCCTTGTGCTCTGGTCTCACATGCCGAGGGCGATGTCAAAGCACATCTGACGACGAGAGACACCAGGCTGGCGTTAAGGTAATGATACCAAAATTACTTATTTGAATACATTACTTGGATTTTATTTGTCAATGAAAGCCTTATTGTTTAGATTTATCTCTATGTACATCCAGCCTCACCAAAAGATCTACTCACTACAACAAACATTTTCCTGAGTATTGAGAAAATAGCTTATTTTATTTATTCAGTACTTTTTTTAAATACATTTTTATTTTATATATCTAATGTTGTTGTGCGAGGTATGTCATGCTGGAAATTACTAAATGCCTTTAATTGTATTTAATGTAGTGCTTTATTTTAACTGAGACTGAACAGCCTGTGAAACCAAACATGTGCAACAAATTGAAATCCTCTCTTGTACAGTAACCTTTTCTTAATTAGGCAGATTTTTTACATTAGGTATTGTCTGGAAATGACCTAAACATGCTTGTATGAAATTCAAAAGCTTGTAAAACCTCTACAAGACGGGTAAGATTATACAGATTAATGATTGTGTGTGAGTAAAAGCATGTACAAGAGACAAAAAAGACACACACACACACACACACACACACACGTTATTAACCTAACACAGATATATTGCCTTGAAAGTCTGTGACCTGTTCCTTTGGCCTGGATTACCCTTCTCAACACCGCCATAAAGATGACAAGGCCTTTGGATCAAAGCTGTCTAGGCCATCAGCCCCCTTACATACAGACACACAGACCCCAACACACTCACACACAGACAGATGCTGTTCTGTGTCTTTAACCATCATCAGTCTGATCAGAGCTGGCTGTCCACATCACACAGCCCCTCTTGGTAGAACTTGGCCCTACAAAAAGGCATGAAAGGCCACAAGATTTTCACCTGATCGACACTTTTGTGAAGATTAGTGTCTTTGTCCCAGTTCCCTGAATCCAGAGTTGCTCTGCTGATACTCGGATTAGTACAAGGAATTGTCTTGTTTCACAGTAGTGCACAGTACAGAAGGTATCTTGGGACAGTCGTCAGCAAAACATGAGATTTTCATAATTTGGTAGATAACACAGAGAAGCTAAAGCTGATTTTCTTTACTGGGTCAGTAGGGGAACAACGAATTTTAAGTGTAGGTGTAAATCTGAAATATTTGTTGTGTTTTAGGTTAAAAGTAGAAAATAAATAAATTAGATAATTAGTGTCCCAGAGCACGAAATGTATACAGGTACATATTACAGTCTATCTATAAATAAAATATAGAGTTTGTGGTACAGTATAGAGCAATCACATTAGTCTGTCATGTCAGGAAAATTGGTATAATAACACACACACTTTCCTATAGGTCTTATATTTGCACATACACAATAGTTGTGTTTTTTTTATTTGATAAATCTTGCAAAAGTTTTTATGCAAGCTTGAGGAGGTTTTTGTCTTTTTCGAAAAATAGTTAATGAGATGGAAACGCCTTTCCAAATAAGTTCTGACGTATCAACTGTTTCCGCTCTGCTGATAAAGACGAGCTGACATGAAAGAACAATTATAAGTTGCCCGACTGAAATGAATTCCTAAAGATTTCTCTCAATTTTCTCTCGTGGGCAGCCAAAGTTGTCCAATCAGCAACCTCTTTTTTGTTCTTGCTTTTTCTCTCATGCAATCTCTACTTCTACTGATGGATTAGCCTACAGCAAAACATTACACTGCCATCTTCTGACCAAAGCACTGTTATGCAGCTTTGTTTATTTGCTGGAAGCCAGTTGATGGAAACGTCCTTAATTCCCATTTTCTTTAATGCGACATTTCAAAATGTAGCTTTAAAATTCGATTTGACTTTAATGGAAACATGGCTAATGTCATATTGATGAGTACATACCAATTTCAATCTTAGTTAAATGTTTTCCTGAACAAACTCTGGCCATTTATATTTTTCAAAGCTATTATGATTATTTCTACCCTTTTGCTGGTAACATAGGAAAAAAGAAAAAAACAATTAAGTTTGATTAGTAAAGTATATAAACTGTGTATGCGAGTATATATATATATATATAAACACACGTAGCCAATGTTGGCAGCTCTGCCAAGTGTGGAAAAAAAAGAAAAAATTGATGCAAATTTTGCCTCTGAAACAGCGGACAAGGCGTAATGGAGAAGACATGCTACCTGAGTGTGACTCCTCCTGTGAAAGCCATTAGTCCATACTGCAGCACTCCACGGCAATTCTCAGCTTCATGTGAGAGTCCGCCTGAGAGTGCTTTTACAGCCCCTGCTTACCAGTGAACCAGCTCAACTGTATGCCTGTGTTTGCCATAAGACTGACAGTGTGAACCTTTTGGACATGACCAACATCTGACCTTGAACTTCTGAACTCTTTCCTTTCAGTTCATCCTGAGGAAACAAAGATTTTTCTGGGAAACACACGTTAAAAAACTAATTCAGATGAGCTACTGAGATATGGTGCGTTGTGTAACCAACCACACAAAGGGAAAATTGCGGTTGTATGACAAAAAATAGCTTTAAGAGTTTTTTCTCGTAAATTTGTAACCTTTTCTTGTAAATGCCCCCCTTTAGTCTCAGAGGTTTTCTTGCAAATTTATGAGATTTAAATCTTTGATAATATTAGTTTTTTTGGAAATGTGTGAGCCCTAAACCAGATCATTGCTCTCATCTTTTTGTTCTTTGCCCTGCAGAAAGTCAGTCATTTTAGATTTTGGAAAAGGAATTGGCCTTGGGTGTTAGTAATCGACTTTATAATGCCCCCTAATTACTTGTAGGTTTTGATGGCCTCTGCAAAGTCAAAGCTCACGAAACTTTACACACACGTCAAAATCTATGTCAACATTGCAAGAAATTTGAGCCACTGAGTTCATGTGTCTTTAGCGACCTACATAGCGCCCCCTAAGATGTGGAAGGCCTTGGCCCACTATTCATGAAATTTGGTTGTTCTCTTTATTTCAGACACTACATCCAACTAATGTGATGCCAAATTGTGCAAGCATTTTTAATACCTCAGCCAATATAAAAGACCATGTGACAACACACCACTGTAGGCACTATGAGTTTGGACTTTTTAAAAAGTCATAGCACTACGGACTGGAAGTCAGCCCCATGTAACAAAAATCATCTGATTTTTTGCCATGTTCCCAGATCTTGGAGAGTGTAGAGTTAGTTGTATTCTGATAGAAATCGGCCAAAACTACAAAAACCAAAGCTTTTGACAAGAATAATATCCCTGGGGAAATGCAGGATTCTTGATTTTCTAAGAACACATTTGGCATGATCATTGTAAGATTTAGTCACAAACCACCATGACAAAGTACAAGGATAAATAAAGCCAGCGTATGTATTTAAGCATATTTGGTAAATAAAGGACACATGGACAATGGAACACACACACTCTGAAGCTGTGGACAGGTCCAGCAACACCTCTTGGACTGTGACCTCACCATTTCTTCTAGTGCGATGCCACTTGGGTAAAGAGTGAGAAAGGAGGAGGGAGAGATGCTATGGAGCTAAGAGCCTAGGTGTTAGCTGTCTGCCTGAAGACATAAAGTAGCACTCTGGGATTCTGGGACTCCTACAACCAAGTGCTTCTGACATAAAATGGACACCTCAGTCTCAGAATGCCACACCGTATTTTGTGGGAAAAGAGCCAGCCATCACTTTTTTGTCCTTCTCAGATATGTAGGTTGCCAATTGTTTGTCTTACTTCAGCTCTATCACGGTTCCCTCAACTCCAGCCCAAGAACCAAATCCAGGCTTGAACTTTGTGGGTAATTTGGAGCAGTAGCTATGCTGGTGATTCCAAAAATCACATTGTCAATTTTTGGTGCATCACTCCACCATTGCACACACGATTCAGCGACAAATAAGGCTGACATACACTGTGATGTTCTGTGCTGCAGTCATGGCTGCAGAGCACTGCCTGGTAAGAATCATTGGGACCTTTGATGACTATCAGTGGCTTGTTGATTTTAAAAAGTGCCGAGGGATGTTTGTTAAGCTCTGTGCCATCTCAGTCGCATTGCCAGTGACGTAAAAGACAACGTATTTGAACAGCCTAGAATGAGTCACATCTGTAGAAATCCGATTTAAATCACATTCTAAATCACCTCCAAATGTTGCTGTCCCAACACTCTAATATTATGTTGTATAACGACTCCTTTGCTGGTTGTTTGCTAGTTGCAGTAGTCAGGTTCCACAAATTGTTGTTAGGTGATTTTAGGAATTCTCCCATCAAAGTACTTCGGCTGACAGCATACATCAATGGCTTCTTTTCTAAAAAGTTGCTCAATAGCTTAGTCAGACGAGTCAGATGAGTCAATAGCTTATCAGTTCATCCCAATACTACCTTACAACCACCCATGTTAATGTGGCATTCTTCCACACCACAATCATAGGCTTCATTCTCCCCCACAGCTAATGCTTTGGCTGGATCCATTAGCTCACTAGTGCTAATGCTGCAGATTAATGGAGGATCAGGGTCACAGGGTAAGAGAGGACCAGGCAACTTATAAAAACCTTATCCCACTAGCACCCACCCTCGTGATAATCAACACAGTCTTAACTTTTTCTAAGTAACACACACACACACACGCGCGCTCCTGACTTCATTGGTGCTGTAAATCTGGCAAGCAGGCCATGGAGGGCCAGCAGGGAGTTAATGGTCATGGCTCATAAAACTCTGAGGAGAGGGGTCAGGAGATGCCTGATGCCCTAAATGAGTAGCATTTGGTGGTGGAGGGTGAAGGTGGTCCTATACATATCCAACAATTCCAACAGGAGAGCTCAGAACAACAACTGTGGTCATTCATCTGATCTCCATGATCACTGATGTTTTCGCTGGAACTTTGTTGAAACTTTAATGTATCTAGAAGACACATCGATCTTTTACAGCAAGCTATACTTTGCAATGTCACCACAAATCAGTTGCTGTTTCATGCAATGGTATTTGTTGAGTTGAGAATGAAAATTGTTCATTATTTTCCTCAACTGTACAGATATCCTAGAATGAAACGAGAGCATGATGAGACAGAGTGACTAACTTGGACAAAAATTGAAAGAAATCACAAAATTCATTAAAACATCTTATCACTGAAAACATGACCTTATTGAAAAAGAGCTAAGCTTGGTTGAGAGTTGCGCTAGTTTTCCGAAACCAAAGACAGAAAACTGGTCACGTGACATGTTGTCAGCCTGAGACATTTTCAGCACAATAGTGGATGGGATGAGGTGATGTAATAGCTTTAAAACAATTGTCAAAAATGCTGGTAGCTCTGGATATCACAACCTTTTTCATAAAAGAGGGGACCAAGATGGTGGGACATAGTGCACCTGCAATGATGGCCTGTAATGTCCATTACCTTCTTTAAATATTACACTGCAATTCCTATTAAGTACTTCCTGCTGGGAAATCTGAAATTTGCTCAGAAAGTTTTCCTGTACATTATCACATTACCAATTTTGGAATGATTCCCAGTTTAGGCTATCAGTACATTTTTTTTGGAACTTCTGACCAAACAAAGTACAATCCAAAAACAATAGTCAGAGTAAAAAATAATGAATCGATGTGAGATTGATTTAACTGAATAGTAAACATCCCCGTTTCTTTTCAGTTAAACAGTTTTCTAAGTCAAACTGTGTTATAAGGCAGTAGCCCAGCTTCCTAGGAGGCCTATCACTGTCAAAGTAAAGCTGTGTAACTTTACTGAGCTACATTTGGCCCCAAGTCTCCTGTCTTATCAGCTGAAGGCCCTCACTGCTTTAACACCAGCCTCTGTCATACACAGCTCTTCAGTTCAAAGACAACACTGCATGGGAGATCAAAGCATGGCCAATCTGGTATGCACACACAAACACGCGCTCGCCGCACTAACACACAGCGCACATGATAACACTTCCATAATCTCAGTCGCACACTCGCAAACACACATCCAAACACACTGGCTCCGAGCACACATGCCCCTGGCATTGATCAAAGGGAGGAATGTGATAGATAGAGGGGAGATAAGGGAGAGAGAGGGACACAGAAAGAAACACACAGGGAGAGAGAGACAGGAAGGGGGGAGTCTCACTTCAGTAATCAGGCTGCAGTGTGCACGACTGGAGACTCCTATTGTAGCAGGAACCACAACAGAGTCAGTTCCGAGTACTTTGCCAGGTGTTTATACATCTGACAACATGACAGTGTTGCAACCGTGCAAGATCCAGTCCCAAAACTTTACAGGTGTTTAGTTGAGATAAAAGACAAGGCCAAGTTCGAAGATGCACGTAGTCTGAGCAAGGGCGCTAGAAGTTGGGAGGCAGGTAGAAGTGAAGGGACAACTGCCCCAGTCCCTCTGTGATTTGGCGTCATGGCTAATGTGATCCAACTGAATGACGGCCTGTAGTTTGTCACTGTCTTCCAGGACCACTGCTTGTCTTAGCAGGACAGTCTCACAGGACCACACAAATGGAACAAAGTAGGAAGAACAAAAGAACAACCAACAAAGTTATTTTAGCCTCAGTGACAAAAACACTGCATTTCCGATAGCAGTTTCAGAATAAAAGTATGCCACTACCGGCTACAAACCTACTAAAAGCTAAAGACAGAAAGACATTAAAAAATGTCATTTTCATTTAAATGAGTTTAGCAACAGACATGCTGACGAGGAGACAAGCTGTGACACTGGTTAATAAAAAGTGCTGTTTTAATTGTACCTTCTATTTAATTGTGAGATTATATTATTCTCGTTGAAAGTGGACCATAGCAGCCTGTGGTGTGGAGGCTGTTAGGACTGAAGGTACCTGGAAGTGCCGGCTTAAGACAGCACTTTATGTAAAATGAAGATAAATCTCCCTGAAAGTTTGTACCTACTGCAGCTTTGCTCTATATTTGTTTACTGACAGTCCACACCAGTGAATGCACAGAAAGGTTACAGAGGTAACTAAACCCAGAGAAACAGATCAGAAACCATGGTGATCCACATTCAGAGGGCAAAAATAACATCTGCGGTCAAAATGAAAAAGGCAACTATGGTGTGCCAGAGGCCCTGATTACATAGTGGTCTTGTGCACCAAGCTTTAAACTGGCAGATTGTGTATTTCTTTGCTGCTTTGGTGTTGTATATCACAAAGATGAATTAGGGACACATGAAAAAAAACAATATTCCCAAGATCAAACTAAAACTTCTGAGAAAAGACAGAATTCAGTCAGACTTCCAAGAATAAGGTCAGAATGTGACATTCACAGAATTCTGGCATTTCATTCTGACCTTAATCTGACAATACTTACTTTATTATACATATGACATTAAACCAAACATCTGTAAATGTTGTTGATCTGAGAATTTAAATCATGAGTGCCTTTTGACTATGTGAGTAAAGTCCATGAAATGATTCCTCTTTTGATCTGAAATCATAACGTACTGAGCCAGTAACGGTCTTAAAGTTAAGAGTAGTGAGAGGTTTCTTTTTTTGTTTTCCTAACCTAGAAACCAATCCCTCACTTGTCCTTTTTGTCAAATTATTTCAACACATAAGGTAAGTATAAAGCTCAGGAGGTGGCTCAGCCCAAATGACAACAGCTAGCAGTGGTAGCCCAACAGCACTACTAGTGCTAACAATGGCACGCAACAGTGGGCAACCTGGTTGAAAACGCTGTAGTGCCACAGTCAGGGTGGTGTTATCAATCATGCTGACAGTGCTCATATGGAGACAGTGCTCATAGAGCTTACAGTGTCAATGGGAGTTAACTTACATCATTTTCATCGGGGTGACCTGCATGAAAATGCCAGACTGTCACCATCATGGATGTATAAAGAGAAACGGATCTGGAGCTTCTGCATTTAATGGGCCACTGGAGCAGCGAACTAAATACTTTTGCCGGCTACTTCTGGTTCAATGCTTCGCTAACTTGAATATGAATTAAACATTTTAATCCTACTGCTCTTTTATACTTTCCAAATGTTATTGGACTGAAATCATCAAATTCAAAGTTTGTCAAGGTTAAATAAATAAACTGTTTATTTGCAGTCGTTTCTTTCCCGATTTTTTTTGTGTTTGCCATTTTTCGGCTTTATTGATAGTAGTAGTAGATAGAGTGAAGACATGCGGGAAAGGACTCCTAGTCGGACTTGAACCCTGGCCGCCCACTCAAGAGGACAACGCCTCAGTGGGGTGCACCACAAAAGTCTTTCTACGTCAAATAGTAATTCCACCATTAACCATTATCAGCAATGCTAACAGTACTAACAACAGCAACGGTGTGCAACAGGCTAATAGTGTTAATAGGTGCTAGCTCACACACACCGGGGTGACCTGGCAGATAAGAACATGCTGCCAATGTGTGCTGGAACAGCCTTATCATGCCAACAGTGCCAACAACGGCAGCAGTGCTGACAAAGAAAATGATCACCATCCTGACCCATGGAGAACGGGAGTCATCTTCGCAGAGGCCATGCCATTATCAGAGCGACCGCCATTTGAACAAATTGGTTTCCTGCACAGTGCAGAGCAGCTACAATTTACTAGCCAGTTGGCCAACAGTACCGAAGGCAGGGACAATAACATTGTTCCACCTCCAAGTTGGCAGTTAAGTTCGTAAAAAAGCCAAATCATTTGGCAACTAGTTTCATAATTGATTAACTATTTAATTTCTTTTTCAGGAAAAAAGGGTATTATTCAAAAGAAATTTAGAAAAGATACATTTAAAGATGAGAAATGGGAAATAGAGTTATTGAGTTTGAATAGAGTTTTATAGAGCAAACAATAAATCCAGAATATCATATTCTGATCACTCTATAATACAATTACCAGTGTAGCCCCATTCAGGGGTTTCCCATATGCAACAAGTTTAGTCACATAGTGTGGGGGTCAGCTGTGTGAAGATTTGGATTTGTTGGACCAGTGTGCATGTGCACTATGGAGGTCAAAACACTTAGATAGGAATATGATTGACTGTTACTATGTTGTTCTACTCTACATATGAATGAGCTGCATTTTCTTCCCTTGATGCTTTATTATCATTTCTAGGTTATCTTCATCTTCATGATTGTAGTATGTACACAGGAAATAAAACACAATATCTCTGTCTCTCACACACACAAACACATGCTCATAAACACACAAAACCTAAGTATTCTTATGTGTCCTCATTTTCTCCTTCTCCACTCACACAAACACAGCACTCTTCCTTGTATATTCCCTGTCCGTGGGAAGCCTGAACTAATCTCCCATCTGCCCCGGCTCCTGGTACACAGACTGCTTTCATTCCTAACGAGGGCCTGATGAACTTTCTTAAAGGCAGTGATGGGCCAAATTGGAGCTGATATGTCCCATCCGGCGGGGTGGATGGGGCCATAAGACAGAGCCTTGTCCTCCCGCCATGTGACAGCAAAACCAGGCCAAAGTGAAAGAACCTATTAGTACTAACTGGTCAGTTTACTGTGTATTACGGTTGCTTATTCCATTACCAAGCACGTGTGTGTGTGTGTGTGTGTGTGTGNGTGTGTGTGTGTGGTTGGATATCTTGGAGGAGGGGGCTTGAGGATGATCTAACCCCTGAGCGGACAACTGCACTGTAGATACTAAAAATCTGTGAGGGACAGTTGTGGTTGTTGCCACTAAGAGACAATAGATGTATTGTGCTCCTAAAAAATGTGTTTCTGTTTGTGTGTGTGTGTGTGTCCCTGCAAGGTTCCCAGAAATGCATGTGAATAATGTGTGATAGGTAATTAAGTGTATAAATGTGGAAATTAAAAATCTACAAAATCTGTTTACATGTTAGGTCATGGTGCCTGAGCAATGACGTGTGTGACATGTGACGGTGGTTGTTTGTCTGTGACACAGTAAGTTGAGGGAAAGAGGGCATCTGATGAGCTATCTGTATGGGTTGTTCTGACACACACACACTCAACCCCAGTTTGAAGAGGGTAAGAGGCATTACGCGTCAAGCTGGAGCCATGATTTGGTTGTGTGTGTGTGTGTTTGTGTGTGTGTTGCGTGAGTGTGAGGGGGTGGATCTCATTGTAAGTGTCAAGATACAATGGGCCGTCCCATTCAGTGACTGTGTGGTTAAACTCTGCTAATGAGCGTTGCCTGTGGCTGGGCCTAGATGGCACAGCGCTCATCACAGCTAAAGCCTTTAACACACACAAACACACACTCTAACCCTGAACCGAAGCACGGTGGAGGGGGAGGGGGGTAGGCATTGTAAAAAGAACAGGGCGGTAGGAGAGTGTGTGAACTACAGAGAGAAAAACAGAGAGAAAAGGAAAGAATGAGTCAGGGTGCGACCTCATCAAAAGATGACAAATTGCTGCTACAGTAAATGTGACTATTTTCATGGCAAAGCCTTCAAAAACAAAATACTTTCTGGAGTTTTTGCCAGAATTCTACTGCTGAGACAAAGAACTCTCAGTTGACAATTTGTGATTCAACTGAATCCATGTACAATCAATGAATAATGATCATATCAACCATGAAGTATCACATCTATCATATCAGAGTTGGACAAAACTCCTGGGAATACACCACACAGAGAGTAGAAACAATGAATGTTTCTACATACACATTTGCTACGTATGCTTATGAAGACGTCACATCCTGAAGTTGCATATATGACTTTATAACTTAACGATGCCTGTGTATTTCATCCGACAATGTATTGTATCTTGCTCTTTCTTTCAGCTGATAAGAAGACCAGGATTCAATGGATAAACCAAGGGGAGAATCAGCCTTATCACCACAAGGAACTCCTTTAACCTTGTCACATTGTTTTTACATTGTCATTTGATACATTATTAGAATTAGAGGTATATCAACTGAAGACACTGAAACCAGTGTTCTATGGGTAGAATACTATGAGCTGTTTTGCTAATTTTAACCAGTTAATTTTAACTAGTCAATTACCATAATGACGATTGATGGGTGGGTGAACAAACTGCATGCATGTATATATATATATGTATATATATACACATACAGATTACAGTGCAAAAGACAGAAGAAAGGGAAAGAAAAAAGACAAATCAAAAACAAAACAGAACAATTGCGAAGACAAGATGGACCAGTGTAAAGAGAGAGGAACAGAAAGAAAAGAAAATGATATAATCAAGGGAGGTTGGTCATATGAAACAGTGTGCAGAAGGAAGGAAGATGGGAGCTGGGGGAGCAGGGGTGTGAAAAGGAGGGCATGTCACCCTCCATCAGAACAACGGGCTCTCTCTCTCCCTCTCCCTTTTTCTGCTCGACACTTTTTTCCACCACTAGCAAGCTATTTCCAACCCACAGCATGCGTGCGTGTGTGTATATGTGTGTTTGCTGGAGGTGAGGTTTGGGGCAGAGGCCATTAAAGCTCTGTTAAAACACTTCTGATGCTGTTGGCTGATGCTGAAGCAAAAGGAGAGTGAAAAAAAGAGAGGAAGTGAGACAGTGAGGGAGGGAGCACACACTCAGTGGCTATCTTGGCCCGCTCAGCAGTCCGCTGGCAGCCTGTCAATACTATGAGCACAGAGGTGCGAGATGAGTCAACAACCTAATTCTAACATCAAACTTTCATGGGCAGCAGAGGGGAAGAGCAGGATGGAAAGATGTGGCGAGAGAGGAGAGAGGTTTGCTGTTAACGCTTTCTCCATCACCTGACCTTCACTCCTCCAAACCTTTTAAAAACCCTTTAAAAACCGACCCCTTTTACACACTTGCACACATGCAATGCCACCATACCCACCCAGGAACACACACGTGGTTGCACTTTTAAAGTTTGACCTGCGGCTGAATTACATTTGGGGCATTTTAGCAAGATATAATAGTGACCCTCTCACTCTATCTCACCGCCCCCCACACTTTGCAGGAGCTCTCTTGCCCAGACGCAGAGTGCCGGCGGCTTTATTTATTAAATATGGCCTTAGAGAAGAAACAACATGGGCGAGCTGAGAAACCGTTTTAAGAGACTGGCTTTTAATGGCTTTCTGACACGCTGAGGTGGTAGTGGTTCGCTGGTGGCTTGGAGGGGACAGTCCTGAGTGCAGAATGGTGTTTGTTCAAACTTGTTGTCCAAAAGTGTGAGTATACGGGGAGGTGTTGTGGTTATTGGGGCTGGCAGGGAGGTTAAGATCATAGAGTAAAGGAAGTGCTGCAGTGACTGTCAATGCAATTAGCAAAAGGGAAAACTATTATTAAGAGGACCCTCAGTAGTGTAGAACAGTGTTGCTCTGCCTGGATCAGATAACTTTGTTCAGGGTATGTCAGGGCACTGAGAAACTTGAGATATTCATCAAATTTAGCAGTATAAATTTTTGACCAGGTAGCTTTTTCTGCCATTCATAAATGGTCAAGATGGTCTTTAACCATATTAACGTAACCATAAAGGAGGAACAGAAAACTAGAATCACTAGGAGATTGATGATTGTGTCTGTAGACCAAGGCAACTCAGAGGATGCATGGCTGTCCTAGGTGTATACAGTAAGGAGGATTCTGGGCAGTTGGAATTTTTGAGATTTTTGCAAGAATTTCAACAAATTGCAGGATAATGTAATTCTTGCAGAAATGTAAAGTTTTTAATACTAAATAACAGCATGGATATGGATAATACGTGTTACGGTATCAACACATAAAACTATTTCAATTGCTTTTGAGCCATAGTCATCATATACTTCAATCATAACATGCAGAGCCCTTAAACATGTTAATAATTTAATTGATCAATTGAGTGATTCCATAATTTTGTGTGCCATTCTATGTGGCATCTACTGTTGACCTGCTTTCTCCCCCTAAATATCCCCATTCTCCACAATTACCCTTCTAAAAAGGAGGGGTGGATGTTCCAGGGTTAGTAAGTTAAAGACGTACTCTGTGAATGTACTTATAGCTATTCAACAGCCACATTTGAAGGCAAATATTACCATTGTTCAATGAACCTATTCTTGCATTTATTATTTTAACTATATCAATGAAGGTCCCCTAACCTAAACGTGCACTTATGTTATCCAAGTCCTTAACCAAACCTTAACCTCAGTGTCCTTGTCTTTTTTCATTGCATTTTGATTCCAACACAAACACACAGCACAAGGACAGTACACCAGATGTTGCAGAACAGAAAAATATAAATAGAATTATACTTAAAAGTACATATGCATTGTAGCGGCACTGCATCTTGAACAATCATAGCTAAACAGTTACATCAAGCTTTTCTATCCTTTTCTAATATTACATGGTAATAACAGTGTCAATGCTGGAATGGCATTATTGAATATAATCTGTTTTCTGTTATATTGCCCTTGGATCTATTGTCTCGACACCACAGCTCTCTATTCCAGAATAAAGGTGAAACTGCATAAAAAATACAATAACTTAAATAACCAATGAGGTACATTAATCACACACCAAACATACTCTATGTACATGCTGAAGGGTGATAATACAAAGAAAAGAAGCTGAGGTTAAGTAGGGAATTCAATTATTTATGCCTACATAAAAATATCTTCGAGCCCCATTTCATTGTTGCTGGTCTAAAGCAGGGTTACACTGAGTCAGTGTCAGTCAGTGCCAGGCAGTCTCATCTACTATTTATATAATGGAGGTTCTTGAACTAAGCTAGTGAATGTTTCTTATTATAGTGATGATCATTTCACGTCTGATCGTTGCAGTGTCGAGCAAGAGCTTAACAAATTGAACAGATGTAAAAACAGTTTGCAAAAAAAGACAGAAAATCAGACTAAACCAACATAATCAATCACTAACCTGGAATTAGTCTGGATTTGGAGTGTTACTGTTCTGAAATGGCTTATATGCTGTTTTATAATATGTTTATTTAGAAAAATAGGTGTCCAGTGGACAGCTGTGTTGCTCGAAAGTTACAGTGATGTGTGAAGCTCTGATTTATAGAAGTCAAGCTCTTCCCACTTCCACACAACCAAGCTCAGACAACTCCGCCACCACAACACTGTCAAAACCATCACGCTGCCAAGCAGAGGAACACTCGCTGATTGGTAAATCACATTCTTTGTGGTTGCAAATGTGTGGGAAAGAGCTGACAGCCATCTCCATCTTAAATCTCTACTTCCTTTGAAGAGCCAACTGTAAAACATCTCATCTAGACTCAGCGGTTGGTGATTTTGGCAAAAGAGAACGACAGCAAAGCAAACAAACAAGTTTCGAGGGTTTCTTCAAATCTTCTGTAACGGCTGTGTGATGGGTAGGGCGGGAGTCTTAAGAGGATGGAGGGAGGATAGAAGACAGGGAGGGTCAATGTAAAAAGACAGCCCGCCTGGTTTTGGAAGTGTGAAGTAGAAAGATGAAGAGAGGACACAACATAAATAGTTAATAGGAGGGGAGGTGTCAGTCCTAGGTTTGACCAGGGATGGACTGTTTTTAGACAGAGGCAAAACAGTGAATAAATGTGCTCATTTAAATTCTAAAATGACTGAATGACACACGTTAGAGCAAGACTTTGGAACTTTTGAAAGAGATAACACAGTGTTCTTTCCATAAATTAAAAATCATATTCATAAGCAGTGAAACACACCCTTTTTCAGTTTAATAAACGTTTTACTCCTTTAGTCTTACTGGGTGTGGTATGACCAACAGCTGGTAGTCAATATTTGCCATCTCCAGCCACGTAATGATGGTGCCTTAAATGCAACTTACTTGGGAGGTTGGAAAATAACAGGAAATTTAACACGCCATTACGATGTAATTGCTACAGTCACCACAGTTGTCACGGTTCCACAATATCTGGTTACTAAGTAAGTCTTTAAGACTACAATTTGAGGTTCCCTTGTGGCTTAATGGTCAAGACCCAGTTCATGAAACACAACGCCCCCGGTCGGGGACCCTAGTTGCATCCCTCTTTCCCTAATTTCCTGTTATCTTTCTCTACTTTCTATAATATTGGCTTTAAGTACTTCAACAGCAAGACTTCCATAGTCTTGTGGTCTCAAATCCTTCAAACAAAGTGATGTCAGATTCTTTTGTAGATCAACTTTGGAAAGCCATTCTTCCCATACCCTTTCAATGTCATAATCATGGGCACTTTTTGTAACAGTTTCAAAACTTCACAAAACCAGCAGTCTGACAGGAATACAGCGAACACAGCAAAAACAACACAAGAATGAATTCACGGAAGAATGTCCAAAGTGTGTACGATTAATGCCACTTGAACGAATCATTGTTTTCAGCCCACACCTGAGGGTGGTCATCTGGAACAACATTATTGGGTTTAGAAGTGGTTTGACAACAGCAAATACAAACTAGATTGTTTCGATGATAACCCAGCCTAAAGTCTAATTTCACGAATGGCAGCTATTCCAAGACACTTATTTTATTGGTAGTATCAAAAATGCATGTGCATTTTCATCACCTCCCTCATCCAGCAGCTTCAAAACCCCTTGCACTCAACCAGACTTTATTCATAATCTCAAAGACAGAACCTAAGGAACCACAAGGACTTTAATTGTTTGTTAATTTTGCCACAAGCAGTAGTCTTTTCATTTGTACCACTGCCACTGCAGTAAAGATCTTAATCTGTCTAGCGTGTGCATTTTTTCTTAAACAGTGAAGGAAAGATGCAACTTTATACTATTTTCAAAGTTAAAACACTGCTGTTTGCAAGATACATGATGTAACGTAACCATCCTGGCTTCGACAAAATTACAACTGACGATGGTGAAATAAAGTAAGAAACAAAGTAAACTTTTTACCCCCTAACACACATTTGTATATTAACGTCAAACAAAGTCTCGCAATGTATGTCATGAATAAAACAGACATGACATACCTGAGGAAGGAAGAGAGAGTGCAGGATCTGTTTTGAATCCTTTGAAATACAAAACTTTTCTCCATCTGTTAAATGCCTGACCAAGGTTAAATCATGTTTTTGCTCGTGCTCTATCACTGTCTCTTTTAGTTTGTTCCTTGGCCAATTCTTTTATTTTTCTCTGTGCTGATCTTTTCCAAGTGAAATGTAAACATAGGCTCTTTCTGTCTGTTGTAAGTCGTTTTGTCTGATTTTGCAGGAAATATTGTCACAGTGTATGAAAGCATGTCAGATGAGTTACATCATTTTCTGTATTCAGTGTAACACGAAAGCATGGTTGAAATAGAAAGCTAGCTGGCTAACGAGCCAACTGCTAAATGATTTTACTTAAAATGTAAAAACTTAAAGCTGTATCCACATATTCCTGTCACAGATATGGGAAGCACATTGCTATCACCAAATGAGTGACAGTTTCATGTTAAACAGGACTAATGTTTAAGCAAAAATATAACTAGTCCATGCTAGGCTGCCTGCCTAACGTCAACACACAGTTGAATTCTCGTGAGAATTTCACACACACCGTTCTAGCCATTACCGTTCATAGACCTGGCTCACTTTGTGGTCCAGCCCAAAAACTGGTTGCCGAGGGAGGAAAGGGATGGAGGAAAAACAACAACAACAAACAAACACAGGAACAGAGTGAGACACATTTTTAACATCAATAGAAGTTAGCACAGTGTTACACTAATGTTGCCGTTTGTCAACTCATTGGCCTAAAATTCTGAGTGACCTGATGCAGGGTCATTTTTTCCAGGCCCTGCTGTCCTCCTGGGTCAGTGCTACACTGTCCTGGGGAGAGGCCAGTGCTTGCATGAATAAGTAAAGACCGTTGGGGGACCAAAGTCCGTTGGCTGACGTTTCCACCCCACTGAGTTTTAACACATTAGGAAGCCCCACTGCCAGTAATGAGGCAGAGACAGAAGGATGGGGATGGGGGTGTTGAGGGGTGAGAGAGAATGTACTCACATCCTCAGAGCATAACTCCCTGAGCATATTAGACTATGTCACTCTCAACCTGTTATTGTTTTGCAAATGTTACAGACATCACATGTAGAAGAACATGATTGGTAACCTTCTACTTAAAGTGCAGCGCCACAGCGTGCTTCATGACTGCAGTGGAAGCCCACCAAAAAAGACAAACCCTGATTACAATATAATCACTAGACAAGCATAAAAATGACATACAGCATCATGCTTTCATGTACATTACCATAGTGCGCTGTAATTATGTGGTCGGTATGCCCTCAAATGTGGGTATATCGAGCCTACGATTCCTTATAAACAGTTTGCCACAAAGGGTCGGCATGATAAAATAAAAACAATCCACTGAGTCCTATATGAAGAGGGTACCCCCAGGGTCAGGTTAAATTAAAGACTTTAAGGCATTTCAATACAACTTAGGATGGAATTTGATGCCAACTTTGAGGCCATACTTGAAAAAATATTAACGACATACATGTCGAGTTGTGTATTTTCGTCGGCATGACATCTATATTTGAATAACAAACATGGAGTTCTGGAAAAAGAAAGGGAGTATTATTATATTATTATAATGTATTATATTATGATAATAATGTATTTCAATAATCAACAGCCCTACGCAGGCTGTCTGCGTCTCGGCAACTTCAGACATTTGCAACATGCTTATGTTAGCCGGTTGTGTAAAAACTGATTTATGCCAGGGTTCTCACACACTGACTTAAACAATACCTGTACTGCCATATAACAACACAAACACACCAAACACTAGTACGCTGTAATGTTGAGCGGATACAACACATGTAATAATGACGTTATGGCACTTATGTAATCCTATGAAAGGACAAGAAGAAAGTTAAGAATAAAATACTTTTAAGACCCTGCAGATAACCTGACCAATGCTTTGTCATTAACAACTAAACTATTTCACTGAATAGTTAGAATGTAGTTATGGGGCCGTCTAATGCCAGAGCTTTATAGTATCATATTGAAAGACTGTTATTGAACAAAGTATGTTCATTCAAATGGTTAAAATGAACAATGTTCACATTTTCTTGACAAGCGACCTCTTGTGGCCGTGTAAATAATGATAATAATTGCGCATATAGGTATGAGGAATTATTTTGGAAATCGTCGACAAAAGATGTATTTTATGGTTCAGGTATGAGGACTTGGAAGCCTGTATCCACTATGTTAATATCTAATCACAGAGAGCCACAGCCAGCTTTGACTGGCCTTGTTGCTGCAAACTTTATGGACAGTGAAGCTGTAATTAAAATAGAGGTTTCAGGTCGTTTCAATTCACTGGGTGCTTTCAGAGGATTCATCGGGCTCTGAGCAAGGGAGTTCATACTGTAGCCAAGGTTGTGTGTGTTGTTCTTCAGAGAAAGAATGTGTGTGTGTGTGTGTGTGAGAGTTCTCCTCATCTCAGCCCCAGTGCCCCTGTGCCCTGGCCTCTCTTCCTCCCCCACTGTGTGCGAGTTTATTCACAGGAAATGCAGGAGAGCCTCACGGGTGGCTGGGCTGATGCGAAGCGACGTGGCGTCTCCAGCGAGCCGGGAACTTAGCATGTCAGGCAGGTCAGCACGGGGCAAGCAGACAGTCGATAAAATATTCAATATAGCACTCCCAGTTCATGGATCTAATACCTCAGAAAAGGCCCCCCTCCAAAATCCAAAGGAAAAAAAAATCATCAACTCTCCAACCTCTTTTCTTCACACCAGCCAGCCTGGTGGGTTTATCAAACTCAGGGTGCAAAAGCCTCTTGTCTATGAAGTTCTATCTGAGTCTTGTGGATTCATCTTCGCAGGATGACTTATGACTGAATACTTTTCCCTCATTCCAGGGACAGCCAGCCTTTTTCAGAGTAAAAGTTCAAACGTACACCGTGACCTTTTCTAGCCTACGAACTGGTACCCTAGCTGAGCCTTTTTGTCCTCCACTTTTTGCTTCAGAAAAAAAAATACTCTCAATCTTTTCTGGCTTTGCTTACTTTTTCCCATGGCTTTTATTTATGTGCCCTGCATCTTTCCAGAGCCCCGAGGGTGAGAAGAAAACATACGGCGGAGTTCGACAGTGGTGCGAGTGGAGTCTGGAAGGGCTGGACCTTGAATGCTTTGTGTCACTTTAGCGCAATGGGCGCTAATCCCAATTAGCATCACTCAGCTACACTGAGGGTGCTTCACATCGACTCAGCCTCTGCTTAGACAGGCGCCCTCCGTGGACCGGGCGGATACAGTGAAACACCAGCTGCTATCGGCCTGTTTCGCTGATTAACCCAGACACTAAGATGTCGTTTCTGTGTCTTTTGACTCCCGAGCCGCCGCCTCCTCCTCCTTTTGTTGTCTTCGGGTAGCTTCTGTCTACTTACATTTTTAACAAGCGTCTCCTCTGTCTCCATCTCTTTTATTGTGTCGTCTGAGTGCGTGGTATTTTATTACTTACACTGCATAGATTGGTTGAGTACACTGGATCAGTGTTACCCACTCAAACGGTTTTCCTTTCTCCCCTTGAATAATTAATGGAAATGGATGGTTAAGGACAAAGGCAGTGAAGACTCCATTAAGGGGCAAGATGTTGAGAGGTGCTGACTTCATCATTGGAGTTGTTAGCGCCAGAGGTAGTGATCCGATTCAGACAATATTCTGCGACAGACATGGACCTAAGAACTACCGTCTCCAGCGCTAAAGCGCGGTCACTAAACATGGACTGTACAAGACAGCAAGCAAGGTTGTGGCATGTATGCTTTCACTGCACACCTGAACACTAAAAACAAAGAGTTTGACTAACAAGGTAATGTGGGCAAAAGGCGTGGGGTGAGAACGCAGCTTTTATGGAGTACGATTGGGAGCGAACCTAAGTGATAAAAATAGCTGGATCTGGCCGTAAGGGGTTTTGTTTTTTCTTTTTCAAAGGCACGTCATAATACATCCCAGAGTTTCAGGGCCCCGCAGCTTTCAGATACCTATAAATAAATGCTTTCTTGAGATTTACTTCCCTCTCCTTCACTCGCAGACACACACTCATGCAGGGGCTGGAGCCGAGTAAATAGCCCCCTTCTGATGAAAAACATTCCAACACTACCAACACCGTGAAACAGGAGTGGATGGTGGATGGGGTGGTGCTGGTAGGGCTTTTAAAATGAACTCAACTGCCTGTTTTCCCCAAGCACCATTTTCACAGGGAAGGAAGCCTTCAGCTCCCTCTCAGGCTTTACTGTGCTTAGTTGCGGACAGAGATGAGCTAAGTCTCATCTTGAGCACCGCATGTTCCAGACTGGGAGGAGGGAGGAAATGCAACCCCCTCCCACACCTCGTTTTCTGTGCTGGATGGGACTGTCTAAGAGAGGAACCGGAGAGGATGAGGCACAACCAAAAATACCATACCTGTCTGACTCAAGCAAGTGCTGAAATTTAAATCTGTGACTAAGTAGCAGCTACTGCGGCTAAAAGATGAAGCCAATTCAGATGAGAAAACATAGATTTTCCTCTTTCGACCACTGGCTCTGAAAAAGGTGCGACTCTGCCAACAAGTCAGGTGAAACCTCGACTAAAGAAATATAAAGTCTTGCAAAGTAATTTGGATGTATTTAGCTGATTTAACTTCTTTTACTGTGAGTTATGGACATTTTGAACAGTGTTGGTGGATGCCACACCTAATCTCCACCCCCTTTCCCACACTTTGGATTTTGTGGCTGCAGTAACAGACTGAGGTGATCAAAAATAAAATCTAAGTCCAAGCTTCAACATGCAATAAAAATACTTTTTCCTAAAAACCTATATCTAAACAGGCCAGGTTTAATGGATGAAATCAGGGGATAAATGATCAGATGTCAGTGGCTGGTATAGCCTCACTTCAGAAATTCAATTTACATTCCCTTAAGTGATAAGTACTAGTAAAATACGTAGGATAGAACCTAGGACAACGACTACTCAAGTGGAATAACAAAAAGAAAAAAAAAAATCAATTCTCAAGTGCAATTACACAAAAAGATGCTCGGTGAGGAGGGGTAAAAGTAAATGTGATTCACTGCCGTCACTCTTGAAAGTTATACAGGGGGGGTTGATGTTGCTGACTTCAGGAATGCTGTCAGTTTAGAGTTATAAATGGAGTTGGCTTTCTCCAACAATGGGGCATATTTTGCGAGATGCTGGGAGTTGATAGCAGGCGTCATCCTGACAAAGGGCCATTTCTCTGGCTCCGTGAGAAAGGCATGTTAGTTCAGCTCTTTGATACAGGACACTGTTTCTCTGACCACCATTCATTACCATGCATAACAGACGACTCAATGGACATTGCGCATTAGGCATAACTTTTCCCTCCTACACACTCTTAGAGGCTGTAATATGGAGGCCTGAGAGCCAGACTTCTCTAAACACTACTAGGTGTCTCATAAAATGAGCTTGGACCGTACCACAGAGCTTGGGACAAGAAAAAGTTGAGTTCAGTTATTTTCTGCCTCAGTTTTTACTTGGTAGTTGAGACACGAGCTGTCTTGAAGCCCAGGGCTTTGGCAGAGCATCGAAAGAATAACATGGCAGAGGCATCCACATTTGTTTCCACTTACGTTACATGATCTTTAAGAGCCTAATTTGAACAAATCCCTTGCTTCGACCACACACTGTACTATCCGAGAGGCCTCTTAACATACGTACGCTGGGTGTTAATGTCACGCTCAAAGTAAACAGCGGGGCAGTCAAGGCTGGGAAGGGGGCACTCTATTTCTGGCCTGAACTACCTCTAGTCTTTTATTAAGAAACTGGAAGAATAACATAAGCAACAAATGACTCCCTGGACCCTGTCATTTATTCAGCTCAGTCTCTGAGTATTCTTTCCTTTGAATTCTCAACAGTATAGGATATTAAAATAAGAAATGGAAATCTCCCAAAGGGGGATGATTTGGATCTACTTCTGTTCTAATTCATTCAAATTGTACCTAAGCTGGTTTTCTCTCCAAAAATACAAATTGAACCCTAAAAAATCAAAACCAACAATACAGATAGCTGGAGCATAAGGTACTGTAAATATCCAAATAACCGTATCTCAACACAGTTGAGCCCAACCAACAAGTCTTCTTCACCACACCACCACGTGTGCTGTTTATTCCTACCCTCAAATACAACCCACAGGATTGTTCAATAAGTCATTGAACATAAACTGAACTATGCCTGTTGTGAAAAGGTTTAAAGTGTTTAGGTGACAGAACGACTTCTCTGAGGTTAGGGCAAAAGAGGTCATGGTTAGGTGTTACAAAAGGTAGACAAAGTAGTTAAATGCAAGTAAATGATGGACCACACTGGAGGTAAGGTTTGTGCATGATGTTTTCACAAAATGTACTTTGAATAACATAATTGACTTTTGTTTTCACATGGGACATGGACAAAGTTCCCCTATGTGAAAGTCCTGAGAGTTGTTTGACAACTTGCAATTTTTGTGTTTCATACTTCACCTATAGGCGTCATTCACAATTACTACTGCCGCTAGAGGGCGCCACTATATGCAAACATGAGTTGTAATAACGTGTTTTATAAACGATACATGGGGGTTGTATTAAGCTGCTTGTAGAAATTACATTTGGGGGTGACACCCGAAACAATTTAAAAACAACAAAGTACAAGTCAATAAAGAATACAATATAGCGATAATGACCAAGACGAGAAAGTCAATAAAGGTCCACCTTTCTGTAGCTCTGCCTGAAAGGGTTTTGTTATTTCAATTTTGGAGCACGGTACAGATCATTAAAAGCAGAATGTAAAAAGGGGGGGTCGGGGTGTAGAAAGAGTGCGTTAAAAAGCTGTCAGAGAGGCAAGTGCCCGGGGGTTAGAACAGGCTGCCTGAGTCTCATCTACCACATGAAGGCTGCTGAGATACCTCTCTTCAGCTTCCCCCAGCACACTGTGAGTGTGTTACCGCACTGGGGAATACCAGCACCGTGTAAAAAGAAAGGAGAGAGAGAGAGGGTGAGAAAAAGAGGGGAGCGGAGGAAAGGTGCTGGTGAAATGTTAATGTCTTGTCCTGTTCAATATCCGTATCTTTGGTCAGGGGACAGCGGCCGCCCTCCCTGCCACGCTGTGATGCAAGAAAACACGGGATGGTGGGAGGCACCTCATGTGGATCAGAGTCAACCTTGTTCCTTGTTTTTTCTCGAGCGCATATTCACACATCCTCCCATACACAGACAACATAAACATTTCATGTTTGGTTAGTAGCCACGCATGAGGAATTCCCCCACCCTGTTGGTGTGTCATGTTTATATTGCCTTCTTGTTGGGAGTGCATTGTGCAGGATGAGCATCCTTAATGCTCCTCCTTAGCTTCTAACCTGACCTCATTCTCTCTTACACACACTTGCAGTCTACCTGAAGGCAAGTCATAAGTTTCTGAGACACTGGCTAAGTCCTCTCACACCAGGACGGGGGCCACTAAGGATCCACTAGGTTATTGTGTGTCTGGTCCAGGGTGGAGGTCACCCAAAGTTCCAGGAAGGAAGTTTGAGGATGGCTGGGGAAAGAACAGGCATGTGTATGTGTGTGTGTGAAAGAAAAAGGGTGGAGGTGGGGGGAGGGGGGGGTTGGGATAATGTCTGGCAGATGACAGATCTGTGAATTCTTTCCTAGTGCCCACAAGGCAAAAGAAGCTGTGGTGTGATGGTCACATCTTCAGAACACTTACAGTCTTTATCCCGCTTTTCTTCCCCCATCCTGGGGGGCTCAGCCTGCTGATTACTACACAGGAGGCTATTCAGCAGCTGTCCCTCCTCCTCACCTCCCTCTCTTCACATGCACACTCACACACATGCACAGATACAACCGTCACCCACTCTCAACCCATCTTCCCCGTTTCTTCTGGGGTGTTCTGAAATCATATTTTTCAGTGGTGCGAACATAATGGGGAGGGGTGAGGACAAAGACGGGCCCGCTTTTGGCACGAGCATCTTTTTGTCGCTCGGCACAAAAGCGGTCAGTTCAACTCTTACGTCCCATAGCGGCGTCGCACGTCTTTTATACCCCAAAACCCCCTCAAGCCTTGCCCACCTCCCAACCAAAAGAACGCCTGGATGATACACCAAAACCACATACTGACTCTAAATCACACTTTGTGCTACACCATGAAAGGCCAGCCAAACAAAAGTCTTCCTTAATAGTTAAATCAAATTCTCTCCCCCCTGCAGCGATGCACCCTGAAATTAAGTTGTGAACAGTACAGTGTGTGTTTTCAATCCTTGACACCAGGACGTTCCTCGCTAACACGCCTGCCTGACTTCTAACTCTTGTCAGAGACAGTGCTCGTCTATGTGTGTATGTGTTGCTGTGGTGGGCTGGGAGGGGGGCAGTCTGGTGAAAAAAGGACAGTCAACAAAACTCAATTGTCCTCAGAGTGGTGGTAATTGCATCTGATTAAAATAATGACAGGGTGTCTGAAGAGAATGGAGGGCCCCTTGGGTGGGAGTGCTGAGGGCCTGACACCAAGGAGGGGCTGAGAGAGTGTGACAGAGAGAGCACTGTGTGGTTCATTGTCATGAAGCTCAAAGTGTGGCACTCACCTGTATCACCACAAGATCAGGGAATGAGGACAGCAGCACATGAAAAGAGAAAGAAAACAATGAGTTCAACATCCAACAACACATTAAAATATAATAAATAAATGGAAAACAGAATACAAAGACAGATATCTGTAGCCTCATTATATGCACATTTTTCTCTTCCCTCGCTCTAAGAAAGAAGCATCAACACAGTTCTGTTGTAGCTCTGATATACAAAGGATCAAACGGCAATTAGTTTTAAATGTAATATTGATGACATCTTCCTGAAAGGGACAAAGAAGCTTCAGAAATAGACACCACTGCATAATGGGTTTAACATAAAGTTTAACTTAGTACACAGTGATAATCAGTTCCTTCACAAAAAGTAAAAACTCAAGGATTAACTGAATGGCTTTTCATCTCAAAAGTAAAATAACTCATTTAGAAGATTGTCGTCTTTCAGTGTTATATATTAATGGCTAGTCATTCCTCTTTTATTAACATGCTATTTAAATGTTGCTGATGCCAAAGTGGAGTTTATTTTAATGACATTGCATAATGTTGGTAGTTTAGGTTATAAGGATTTCTCTTATTTAAAATCCCTGTCAAATGAACAGTTTAAACAATAACTGTCAGACTGGAACACATCTATTAAAAAGCTATTCTAAACATATGAGGCATAATTATAAGTAAATGAAGTTATACAAAATTACAGAGTATAAAATGTAAAGTCTGCTACACTATTGAAAATTTGCCAGTATGCTAATGCATCAATAACAACAATTACATTGTATAATATAGAAATAAAACCCCTTTTAACATAGTGAGAACCTTTATGCCTTATGTACATTTTGAAGACTTGCATACTTTTTCTTAAAGGTACAGTGTGCAATGCTGCTCACATGCTGCAAACTAAAGGGGGCAGAGTTCCACCTCTATTTATACTATTAATTATTACTACTATACGATTTCATCTATTCCTATATTTACAAAGTGCATCGATGTCTTTCACAATGTCAAAACTGGTACTACTTCAGATTTTATATATGAGGTTCATTTTGGTTTGGCTTACACATTGCGCCTTTAAGGAAACTTTTAAATGCAGGACTTCCACTTTGTAACACAGTATTTTTATAATTGTGGGATTTTCTATTTGGCTTAGTAAAAGTAAATTATTATTATCAAAGTAAATAAAATAAATGTAAATGTGTTAAATAAGCTGCACAAACAAGTTGCATCATGAATATCATAAGAGGTAAAGATGCAGATTGGCTAATATCGTATTTTAAAGCTCTTGAGAGAAGCACTGTGTGTTTCTCAAAACAACATTTCCCATAAGCCCTGGTGTTTTCTCTTGATAAGATATTATTATGGCTTGAGCAGGTTACATGGTTATAGAAAATAACGTGACATATTCATGACAGATGGAGGAAACGACGTTAAGAAAACATTGCTGTCGTGGTTAAAGGAAACTGAAATGAATGTTGGCATTAGACAGGGTGTAAAGACAATCTACTATGTTAAATCTGATCATCCATCCTGACCTTCAACCTATCTGTGATCAATCTGTGATCGCATAAATATCATGCTGATTCTGCTGTTGCTACTTATTCATGAAAGTTATTACTAAAAACATTGCCTCAAGTGTTGTGGACACTTGATAATATCACTCTCCCCCTATCCACAAAAAAATACAAAGTGCTCTCAGCCAGTCAGCTCAAACACAGTGCAGTGTGAACTTTTGCCATGCAGCAACCGTGTTAAACCTTGATGCAGGCTGAATCCAGAGAGAATGACAGGGACTGAAGCTTTTACAAGTGGTCCAACAACATTAAGCGCCTCTGCTCTCAGTAAAAGCAGTGCTCAGGGTTGCACCAGGGGACAGGGAGAAGAAAAGAGCAAGAAAAAGTGTGTGTGTAGGGTGGGTGGGGGTGATGTGTGTTAAGGCTATGGAGAATATGATAGCCGGTAGGGATGTCAGGGGCCTCTGAAAGGAGGATGTCTAAGCCGGGCTCAGACTCTCATCTCCTCGCACAGCCTCGCCCTTTCCCAGCATCCCTCTCTTCATTTATCCCTTACACATTCACAGAAAGTTCAGCCTGGCCCTGGAGCATGAACCCTAACACTCCTCCAACACTGCCAGAGCGCTGGTTCACACAAAAGGAGGGACAGTAAGTGTGCTGTGCATTAAGGGTCACAGAGAAGTCAATGAGCCCATGACGTTCTCTTGTACTTTTCTTACTACACAGAGCTGCTGTTCATACGGCATTGTACGTAGTATATAAAGTTACATTAAAGGTACTTGACCTCCACTCTGTACTATGTAACCTAAAAACAGCAGAGAATAGGCTCTCCTCTTTTCCTTTAAACGTAAAAAGGTCATATTACTTAATGGTGAGCAGGGATAAAGAGACTTATAAGAAAAGCTGATATAAATAATAGTTTGTTTATACTGTTAACTGAATATTCAATCATAATGGTTTTCAGTGGAGAGATTTTAACATTAATACAGCATTTTCACTGTATTCTAATTATTTAATTGTTGGTTTTGTATTCTTGGTATTGGGAATATTTTGGCTGTATTTTAATGTTGGTTTTAAAAGCATTTTAAAAACACAGCACATGAATAAAACAACAAATGAAAAAAAATCTGGAAGTTGTACGCATGAAAACTGTGACTGTAAAGTTATTGTAACTCACAAAATTCAAAAATGCTAAACCCTGTCCTTTTTGGCAAGACATTTCTTTTTTTTAAATTTAAATCTATATTTAAGTTTCAAAATTTGGTCAGATTCTCATTAAAGCGAGTTATAATGGCCTACAACGGCATTTGGGTTCAGTTCTGTGAAACCAAAGCTGGAACCTCCAGAGCTGGAACATTAAACCAATGTGGAGGTGCCAGATACTGCAGTTCCTCGACTGGCCACTAGAGACTGGCATCAAAAAGGGAGTGAGTCCTCGTCGTACAAATGAACAGCCTGGTTCAAAAAACAGTTTGGTCTTCTTTGACATTTTCGCCCTTCATGACAACTCAGAGTGGGGGGTTTATATAACCCACCTTAATTGAATTAAGGACAACCAACTTAGGTTTAATTGGTGACTCTAAATTGCCCGTAGGTGTGAATGAGTGTGAATGGTTGTTTGTCTCTATGTGTCTGCCCTGCGGTAGGCTGGAGACCTGTCCAGGGTGTTTCCTACCTCACACCCACTGTCAGCTGGGATCGGCTCCAGCCCATCGCGACCCAAGTTCGGCGAAGTGGTTAAGGATGATGGATGAGTGAATTATGAAGAACTGTAACTTACATCCAGTTTCTTCCTTATCTATCACCCACCTATATGCTGGTCTGAAGTCTGTCTATTTTGACACATGCTCATCACACATTCTCCCTTCATAAATAACTATTTATGTATGGGAAGTGGCATACACAGCATGGCTTTTGTGCATAAAAATAGTTGGCAATTTTCTGCCAGAATTGGTAAGATAAAAAATATGATAAAATTGTTGTGATCTTAACAAACGAAAATGTGCTAAATCAATAACTTTCAATGTCAAGTGCTATATAAGAATGTGGAGTTTTGAGTTTTAGCAGCTAGAGGACCAGCAACTAGACAGGAAGTTACTTCTGCTTACTTTACTGCACCAACCATCATCTGAACTGATCTTCATTCATCGTTGAAATGCTGCTATGAGCAAAATGTATTTTCGGTGTATGCGTATGAGTGTGAGGGTACTAGGGCGACAGAGGACAGTCATTGTTTACATGGGTGTGTTCAGCCATGTGTGGTGGCCTGGCTTGGTCTCTAAAGCCCAGTGTGGGAGAACTCAGAGTTCAAGGTCCTCCTCACTGTGCAATGGGCCTGTATCACCCTCAGTGTCCAAATATTTACTGTTCAGCAAGTCCAGGCTGGATAGTACCGAGAAAAGCTGTTGTCTATCCGTAAACACTTGGCTAATATCATTGGCATTGTGCAATGTGATGGATTACAAGCATCGTGAGGCATGATGTAATATCTGCACATCTCTTTAGAGTCGGAAACTTTAGAATGTAAACTGAATAAAATCTATTGTAGATGACATCTTTGGGATTACACGTGTGGGAATAGTTGTAGGATGCATTACAAACTGGAGGTAAGGAGAGTGAAAGAAGTGGATGAGATGAAAAACACTGTCCAGTTGCATTACGGGGACAACTGATTATGTCATGTTGATCAAACTGCATCAGACTGGCTCTCTTTTAAATACTCTTTACCCCCAAAAGATCGATGCATTCGTTTATTGACATTTATTGATCATTCATGCAAAATGGTTGAACTCGTCAAAATCTGTCAAGCATGTGTTATACATTTTCTTAGTTTTTTTTTTTGTTGTAAATGTGTGCTGAATTGAGTTATTGCTCTCAGGTAAATATTGACTTTCTCTAACCAAGGGGAATGTGTGAAGAGTTAGATCAACCAATGATCAACCAGTTCTCTTAAACGGCTCAGAGCTGTATTTCACAGTATTTCAGAGAATACTTAGAAGAAAATTTCAGAAAATCTCCTCTAGAGCACTGTTATACTGACAACATGACTCAGCATTTGACACAAGAACTAAGCCATACTAATGGCACTGACGTGTTCACTGGCATAAACACTATAGGTTTTGAGCAAAGTACATGCTTTTGCAGGTAATCCATAGTGTGGTGCTGTTTGCACAAATTATTTTGGGAAAGGCACTTACAGTTTTGCAAATGTTATGGATCATTCAAGAAATGTACCAAAGCAACTGACAATCATTGAAATAGCACTGAGTTTATTATAAGAAACGCTTCTCTCTAAATCATTCATGAGGATTCATAAAAAATGTGATAGTTCTTTTTATCTTGTTTGGATATTTTATTTATCTATTGATGATACTTGGATATATAGGGCTGGATGATATGGCCTATAAAAAAACTGTTATATCTTCGGGCTATAATGCAATACTCACTATATATCACACTATTCTAAAATCTCCTCTAAAGCACTTCATAAATGCCCAATGTTATGATTCTAGCCATCCCTGGGAAGGACATCCCAGTCATCTCCTTCCCTGCCATTCTAAAATATAGACTTTGTTATTGCTGGTTTGGTGTTACAATACAGTAAGTTTCCCATCAACAACCTATGGAAACTTTACCCAAAGCTACGGAATCAAATATGCTCAGAATATATTAGCTGTTTGCTAGCTAATGCTGGTGAAGCTTTACATTGTAAGATGCTAACCATTCATAAAGTTAGCCTTTTCATAATACTTAAAGCTATCACAATCGACAGTGTTAAAGCTGAGGTAAAAACCCAATTTGTGTTTTGAATGTTGAAAAGACATGTTACACAATAAACTAGCTCATTAATTACTGCTTTTCATTTTGTTGACTTTTATTTTTTACTTGCTTTAACATTAAATGGTCTTGTTGGCTGTTTTGATGAGCAGGCTTTTACTGTGAAGGCAACTTTCTAGTATTGACAGGAAGTTTGTTACTGCGGCAAAGGAAGAGCCAAAAAAAATGAGAAATCAAAAGTGCAGAAAGAGGAATTAAATGTCTTAGCAACCCTCCAAAGAGGCACAAGCTCGGTTTATGTTGTAAAAGATGTGATTTATCACGAATTCATTTTAAGCTGTAACTTTTGTTGGTTGAAATCTGTTAACGTATTTGTTGTTTGTGTCTTTACACGTAGCTCTTAAGTTGGTTTTGGAAAAAATTCAAAATCATCAGTCAAGTGTCAGGCTGTCTTTTCGTGGAATATGCTACACCCATATTACATTCTAGTTTACAGTTGAAAGGAAAGAAATAGAGAGACAGCGGTGGTTAACAGTGATTGGTTTTGAGTGCAAAACACAGTAAAGCTAAAATAAACTAAAAGACAGACACACAGCTTTAGTGTCAATTCAGTGTTAGAAAATATCAGACTAATTATAAATGTGACAAACATAAGAAAATTCCAGAATGCAACACAAATGCACACAGACATCCCCTCTCTCTCTCTCTCTCTCTCTGACATGCTCTGATAAAGTGTTTGTAGGCAGTAATAATAAAGAGAGACTTCCAAGAGTAATAAAAAAGAAGGAGGGAGGGAGAGACTGAGACTGAGGGTGTGTGGAATAAAGCGGAAGGGAGAAAGACAGTTCCTGACCATCAATAGCAGCGGGCTGATGTGATGTGTGTGTATGCAGAGCCGGAGGGGAGAGTTAGTGTGTGTTGGTGTTGAAAGGCTTTACATTTGGAATCAGACTTCTAAATACTTTCTACAAATACAAGTTCTCCTCTACCTGATCATGATACCGCGGCTGAAAGTCAGGAATCTCGGATCAGCATCAACAAATAAAATCACATACTTTATGCCCTTTTCAGAAGAACATTAAAGTGTTAAAAAGCTGATCAAAATCCATTCATTAAACAATCCCTAAATAATAAGAGTAGATACAGTTAGATGTAAATGAACTGCATATATTTTTTTTAATATCTGGAGGTGTCATTAAAAATAAACAGCTCGTTACAGCCTACCAAATATAATGAAAAATGAATACTCATATGAATACTTCTGAATGCTTCATTCATTATTACTTGGACATTTTGTAGACTATAACATTTAATCATATATTAGTTTAACTGAATCAAAAACAACTATCACGTTGTGGAAGTCCAAAACATAATAAAATTACCAATGAATAAAAAATGTGATTAAAACGCTTAACTCTCAATTTTGAGAGTCTGGATTACAAGATTTCATTTTTGTAATGAGGGGTTACCTTGAAAAACGTACAATTAATAATATTCCATAATGAATAAAATACTGAGGATAGAGTAAATGTCACATGAAATGTCTCAATATTATCCTTAAGAATTAAATAACAACTAACTAACTACTAACTACTACTACAGCTAAAGGTGTTTTAATGGCCGGTTCATTTATAACATGATACATTTTTACACTTGATACAATTTGTGAAAGTATTAGTTCCCTTGGCCCCTGGGTACCATCATATTGGCCATTCATTAAATGTCTAGGTCAGATTCATGAAGGTGTTCTTAAACTGCAGAATTGTTCGCACCAGTGTTCTTAGAACGATGAATTCTGTATCTTCCTTAGATTAGAGCAAAGGGAAATGCCCAGCCTTTCCCCAGAAAAGGGCGAGAGAATGCATTGCCGTTCGCACAGTCACACAGAAACTGAAAAGAAAAGCTGCAAGAATTAAGATCAAGAAGGCCAAACAAGAGTCTGAAGAGGATGAACAGTGGACTCCAAAAAAAGAAACTTAAATGGTTCTGAAGTGGAGGTACTTCTAAAGGAGGAGAACGGCAAAAAAAAACAGTCACATTTAGTAGGGTGAGTAGTAGACATAACATAACACAGACAAAAAAAGAGGCCAGGTAGGTCACCTGGTGGAATGTTTTCCCAAATAAGAGAAGGTGAGTTTTTACTGCAGAGGCTCGGGTTCAATTTTGATCAAGACACAAAAATGATAATTTAAAAACATCCCTAATTTTAGCTCATAAAAAGTGTGATCAATCACAAATTCACATGAACGTTAATTAAGCACCATGCCATCAAAGAATCTAATCATTTAAGCCAATACCATCTAATGATTTGTAAAATAATAATATATGAATTACTTGATACAACAATTGTATAGTAAATAATGTAATAAAATTATTATAAATTATATTTAAAAACTGCAATTAACTTACTGTTATATTATATAACTGTAGCAACCAATTATTTTTCACAGTACTAAAATGTGTGTCCGTGGATTCTGGTCTTACCTAAGAACAAATCCTAAATAAGAACTAGCTGCTTTGGTGAATGACAGAGGATTTGTAAAAATGGCGTTTTTGAGGAAGAAATTTTCTTCTTAAGATCAGTTCTTGAATGAGGCCCATTGTTCCCGCTCTGTTCCAAGTGAATCATCAGATCCACTGAATAACCCCAGCCCCCCAGAAGAAAAGAAAAAAAACCCTCTCCTCTGAGTGTGTGAAGGCCAGGACAAGCCGGCTCTTGAGGGAGAGACAGAGTGGACGACGGTGTTTGGAAGCTTCTGGAGTGTTTGTCTGGCTGCAGCTCCAGCCAGACTCCTCGGTGTCCTTCAGAGTAAAAACAAAAAGATTTGGAGTGTACGGCTCACAGCTAGTGCACGTCTCTTATTTGTTATCACTTGTGCTCCAGGCCCGGTTTACATTCTCCTGAGTGTGTCCACTGGCATGTTCATCCGGAAATTTGTCCCCTACGCCCCCTCCTGATTTAGATTTGGAGAGCAATAAAGCCTGCTGAGTTGTTGCCTTGGACAAATAAACTGAACGAAGTGTTGATGCAGGGATGTCCCAAAGACACAAATAAAAGTTTGGAAGAGAGACGAGAGAGAGAGAGCGAGAGAGAATGATATGTGCTGGTCTCTCGCTCCTTCCTGTGAAGGTTTCCGGCGAGGCAGTAAACATGGCAGTGTCTGTCTCCTGTGGGAGCCGAAGGAAATGTGTTTGTGTTAGAGTGTGTTGTCGAGTGGCTCTGCGTGTTTATGGATGTTTGTGTGCCTGTGTGTGGTGATGTACTGCTTGTTGGTGCATGCATACACGGTCTGGGTATGTGTATATGTGGAAGTCTACAGTTCCTCTCCTCTCTGTAAGGGAGTTGTGCTGGAGCCAAATGCCCAGCTGCTCATCGGTGTCTGTTTACAGGCTGATTCACAGAGGTTACAGGGAAGACACACACACACACACACACACGCGCACGCACACACACGCACATGCCTTGCATCACTCTACAAGAATTCTCACAAAACACACAACATATAAGGTTTGCCTTAACAGCCTGTGAAGTAATTTTATTTGCTTCGTTTGTTAGCACACTCAGAACATTAGCTATTTAACGACATTACTGCATAATTATATCACCTGAAACAATTACTGGCATGGACTGACTTAATTATAGTGATTTCAGGGTTTACCTGCTTGACCACCGAGCACATGTTTTTGTAGTTAAACAGTTTGTCCAGTTACTCTGAATAACGTGTCATTATGAACAACTCTGACTGGCACCAAGGAAGACTTGTCAGCACCAGAGGTGAAAGAAGAACGCACACCCTTTGCACTAGTAAATGTATATATTCTACAATGTGCTCCATTTGAAATCTTACTTAAGTAAAAGCACAGATAAATTATTTACAAAATGAAAAAACACTTTTCAAAGCAAAGAGTCCTATATGACTGATTTATTATTATTTATATGACACCGATTTTAAATCTGTATTTACTGTTGTTGCTGCTTGGAGTAAAGTAGTAATTTGAAGCTTTACTACTTTATGTACAGTTAGGCGATTAAGTCTAGTGGTGCTCAAACTTGGGAATAATAGGAGAGGAAAGAAGTAAAGACAAAACTCACAATTTCTATTCTGTTTTTTTCATTAACCTTCTCTTTTGACAACAAAACTAAAAATCTATTTGGCATACTCAGCGTTGCTGCCAGAAAGTCCATTACAAGGAAATGGCTTAAGCCGGACAGGAGAATAGTACAATATAATTTATGAATTTTTTGTAATGGAAAAAAATCACTTTCTCCCCAAAACTTCAAGTAAATACATTTGATGAAATAATGCAGAAATGGAAAGAATATATTTCCCCCAAACTCGCTTCTTTGGTTTCTTTTTTCCATATGTATGTAAGTTTAGTGGTATATGGGTATGACTGCATGTCTATATGTCTATTATTATAATAATAAAAACCCTCTTTCAAAACAAATCACCCCATATTTTAATTTCTGTTCAAGTACTGCTATACTATTAAAAGCTGAATAAAAATAAAGAATAAAGAAAATCTAAATTTTTTGTGAAATATTTAATAATTTTAACAGTTTAAAAAGCAAACCATTTGAGAGGGGGAAACAACTCATAACTTTAACAATATGTAACAAAGACTGAGTGATTTATGGAACGAAGGATTAAGTAAGTATAGAATTACAGAACTGTATTAAGTTATATCAGCTCAGATGCATACATGCACCCTGTAGCTCTTAAATACAGACTACATTTTCATACTGTAAGTGTGTATATTAAATGTATATAAAATGATTAAAAGCTGCAATGAAAAAAGTTCAGTAAAAGTCTGGAAACAGCCTTTTTACAATGCAGGTAAGAAATATATGAACTAACATTCAAGCTAATAATGATGAAATTGCTCTTTAATAGCAGAAAAGTACAACAAATAATTATTATTTCTTGTCTTTTTTGTTGTTGTTGTAATAAAAATGTTGAGGGGACTCGATGTGATCCTAAGTAAAATGAGCGTTAACTCAAATGTTTTCTTGTTTACTGGGCTAACCAGACTCACTGATTCCTGTCTGAATATTTATTTAGACCTTAGGTCTAGATTATGATAATGATTTGATGCACAATAGTACTCTGTGAAATGGCAAAACAGTTCAATCTAATAATTCCTATATTTAAAATCTTAAGATAAACAGGAATAATCACAACAGCCTCACAAAAAGTGGTAACTATATTTTTTTGTTAACCCAGATAAGAAGGTTTTGTCATTTGTTGACATGGCAGCAGCGATCTTCAGAGTGTAAGTGAGCAGCATGCTGTGTGTGTGTTGGATGGCAGTGTGAGAAAGCACAGAGCTGTGCTGTGTCAAATTCAACACGGCTGAAGGCTAATGAATTTGCTGGGCAGCCTGGCTTTTCTCTTTAAAGGTGAGCCCTTGTCGCTCTTACATATGTTAATTGTTGAGGAGACGGTGGCGGTGCATGCTTAGAGGGAGACCTGGAGGCCTGCAATTACACCTGTGTATGCCTGTGCTGTGAAGCTGCACACCGCCGGGCTTTAGCGGAGGCTTGTCCGAGGTCAGATCTAGTTATGTCCACATTGCAAAATAGATTTTTTTTTTTCATAGAGAAAGGGAGGCTGGGAGTGTTTGCATGAGATTGTGCATGTGTTTAAATTTGTTTTTATCCCTTCACGAAAAAAAGAAGTCTGGTATAACATCAAAGGAATTCACTGGTAGCAATCATTTCCTAATAACTTGTTGGGAAGGGGGAAATAACGTTCCAAAGTAAGGCTAAATATTAAAAAGGGGAAAAACTGACATGGGTCCTTTGACTTCTGAACTCAAGGTATCTCAATGTAAATGGGCTGAAATCACAGCCTCATAGAACCATAAACTAGACGCTGAACGTTCAGAGGATGGATGGCTTTCCTATATATCCTGCAGTTTCCAGGACAAAAGCACTCGCCATCATATTGCTGAAAAATGCATTTCTTGCAGAAATCTTTAAAAACTTCATTGGCTTTGATACCAAATCACAGCAAAGTCTTTGTGTCTTTATGTGGTATTTTGGAGGGATTTGTGACCATTTCTATCAGTTTTCAAGTAAGTAAAAGAAACAAAAAATCAGAAGACCAATTCTATGTGAAATACTACTGTTGACTTGCTATCTTCCCCTAAAGAACCCATATGCTCCATCAATTCTCTATTGAAAAGGACGGAAC
>CAFUXE010000534.1:160326-194159 GCA_903364295.1 Serranus cabrilla
AATTACATCTTACAAATGGCTTTCTCTACAATGCGTGCGTGCATCTTGTGTGATAGGGCTTGACTTGGCTTAGAGTGTCGTAGGCCAAAAGTCATCATCATATTTATTTATAATGATACTCAAGCTTCCTTCACATAACATCATAAGTCATCAGGGGGTCCCTAAGTCCCTATTTTAAAACATGGTTTTGGTTATTTGTACTTTTTTCATGGTAAGGTACAGAAGAAAAGCTCACCCTTAGTTTACTCTGTCTTAATACTAAATATGCTATGGAATAAAGCAGAAAGAGAATCAAACCCCAATCTTTTATAATCATTCCCTTCTCTCAGGGGCTGTCCAAGCACCAAACCTCCAGGGCTGAAAAGTGAACTGCAAGGTCCTGAAAGGGAGTTATTCCTTATTGACTACATTATTAAGGACATGTGACAGGCAGCTGTCCTCACAAGTGGCTCGCCATTTTATTTAGCTTCTACACCCTGTTATCATCTTTTGGATTAACACCCACTTTGAACTTAACTTCAGCTCTTGTGAGACCTTTGGGTGATGTCTTGGAGACTATGTCCATATTTTATCCAGTCTGTTAGGCTGTGTCATTGTCATATCCAGTATGGATCCAGATTTTTTCTATATCTCCAGTTGCATTCCTCCATGAGGGCCTATAAAGTTCCTTTGAACACATAAAATATTTGAAAAACAGGTTCATTGGTAGAGCTATAGGTCTTCGAACTTTACTATTTCCTGTCAATTGCTACTTATTCATACTCCTTGTGGTCTCAGGACCTAGGGTTACCTCTAGAGGATGGCAGCGTAAAACTATATTTGACTCATCTAAGAACCACTAGATCCACATCCTCTTCAAAGATGTTGGCCCAAACGTCCCACATGCTTACAATTATGCAGAGGGTTAATACTTACCTCGAGATTATTAATATGGAGTTTTCGGTAGTCAAAATGCATGGCAGCGATGGAAAAAGCAGCGATGTCTCAGCAGACAGGTATATACATAATGACAATGAAAAAAGTACTCTCTCTTATATATTATATATTTCTATATTTCCTACATGTGATAAACGTACACAATACAAAGCTTCCTTTATTATTACATCATTTCCCACTTTTCCCCTCTCTTTTCTGTCCTTTTCTCCTTTCCTCCTCCCTTTCTTCCATCTGTTATTTCTTCCTTTTATTCACTCTTTTATCCCTCCTTCCTTCCTTTCATTTGTTCTTTCATTTATCCTCCCTTCCTTTCTTTTTATTCCTCAATCCTTCCTTTCATTCTCTTTCTTTTGTCGCTCCCTCCTCGTCTCCTTCTTATACCCCCTCCATCCTTATATTCCATCCTTTAACTCTGTCCTCCCTTTACTTCCTTTTCCCTTCATCCCACCTTCCTTTCTTTCATCCCCTTTTCAATTCAATCTTTACTCCTTTTTCTCTTTTATTCTTCCTTTGCAATCTATTTTCCCCACAAGATTGGGGCCAGAGGTTTGCATTAGTTCATGTGTGGTATTTGTGAATTCAACAATGAACATGTACTAGCATCACGTCTATCACATCACCAGTATTTGCTACAATTAAAAAAAGAAGAAGTTTGTGAGCTTGTCTTTCACTCAACACATGAAAAAGTGTATTTCCAACTCCTTGAGTGTGTGTCTACATTAAGGATGTGTGTACAGATTATTTCCTTGGCTACAGGCCTCGTACTACGAGAACATGTGTGAACGGGAAGTTTACTGGTGTATGTGTTGGGATTTCTGCGGGATAGAGACAACAGCACCCCAGGACACTAATCTGTCCCGGACCCCAGAGGTCATGAGTTGTGACCTTTAGGGAGCAGTCAGCAACAAGCCCACGGGGTTGCAGGTAGGTTTGGATTACTGCACTCTGTCTACAAACACACACACATACACATGCACAATAGTACGACGAGTGATATGTCAGAAAGCGGCAGCATGTGCACACACTCACACACACATGGATGGCTTGAGGGGAAACCAAGCTGTCACCTCTCAATGACCTCTAACAAAAGGACCATTGAAAATAACAAGACAGGCTTTCACAGTGGCAGTTCAAGAAAAAGCTTCCCTTTGTTACTGAAGGCAACTTCTCAGTACGGCGCCATTCAAAGACCCGATCCTCTCAGCGGTGCCAAACTGGTTTTACAAGGGTTCATTGCACTTTGAAGAGACAACTATTGGGTACTGGCGTTGGAAAACTGACATCCGACTTTGGCATCCTAACCTACAATCTGTTGTGACACTACATATCATAACAATAAAGTGTGTCATAGAATACGATGCTTTAAAGTGAATATGGTTTCCTTTAAAATAGCTGTGCAGATGATTTTTACATTAGTAAATCTACCCACTGGTTATTCTTGGGTTTTATGTGGCCTTATAAAAGTTTGAAACTTGCTGTAGTCTATGCTCATGCACTTACATAGGAAGTGACTGGGGTTTGGCTAGGGTTCAACACACTTGATACTACTACCACAATGTTTATTATTTCAATATTTGTCAAACAGTGGAGTCCCATCCCTGAGACATATATGGGGCTAATCATTTTCAGGTCCAACTGAGGACATGTATTACCATTAAATGCAGAATACTGTATTAGCATGATTCTAAAACTTCTTTCTTGGCACTGTTATGCAAAGGACCTGCTCTAAGGTATCCAACCAAGTCCCAACACATTTTTCCACTTAAAGGCCACTTTTGAGTTAAGTCTTAAAGATGCAATTTTAACAGTTTTTAGCAGTACAAGGTAAGCAGTGGTAAACCAATACTCTCAACAGGCTTTTCCTGGCTCCAGTGTGAGCAGCAGAGGACCCTTAACGCAGTGTTGGGAAATAGCAGCATAGTTTAACTGTACTGGTCGTGTTGCTGTTTTCTGAATCAAATAGCTTTTCACTATTAGTTCTTTTATTGATCAAGTATTAGTAAGGCACACGCTATCTACATTTTCCCAAAAATTTCTAAAGCTCCAGCACAGCTTTTTGTTTCTGTCTGAAATAAAACTAAGGATCAGTAAGTAACACTATTTGTGAATCGATTCACAGACAGGCAAACTATTTTTTTGAAAGTGTTGGGACCCAAAGCAGGGTTGACGAACTCTTCATTACAATTTTCAAAAAGTGTGGCAATGGGAGTGGCCTGAAACAAAAAAGGCTTTCTTCTAGAATTTCTAGACAGATTCATGTACAGTGGCCAATCTCATTAACCTTTTGTCATAGACTCTTGGATAATTTACTAATTTACACCACCCTCTATACCTAAGCCACACCCATTTCATAACTCATAAATCATTTGTCATACAGCCTGGAAGGAGGCATCACTGGACCCAGTAGAGGGTGCTTTTCCTTATCCAAAGTGAGGGTCAAAGAGCAGAGGGTGTCATATGTTGTACAGATTGTAGAGCCGTCAAGAAGATACATTTGTGATTTGTGATATTGGGCTATAAAAATTTAATTGACATGACTTGTAGTTCATTGACAGTTTTATTGATCACTGTTGTAAAGTAAAAGAATGAATAAAGCTTTTATGAAGTAACCTTCTTTCTCCATGTTGCTGTAGACCTGCTTGTTACAATGTACATTTCCCAGGGGAGGGTAGCCTCAGTGTTGTAAAGCTTAACTTAACATAAAGTAGCTGGTATATAGCTCACTTTCCAAGCAACTTGCCCCACACTTTTTTGATGACCAACCAATGATATAGATGGAGGGGGACATCAATTCTTATTTAAGGCTATTTTATTTCTTATGACACCCTGTTATTACAATAAATTGACTGTTGTTAAGTTTATTGCAAGGGATGTTGAGTTGTTGTGTAATTTCCCAGTGGACCAATTTAAGATAATGGTATACTTTTAGAAGCTGAAAGAAACCTTTTTTTCCTCAGTAGTTTTCAAACATTAAGTAAGGCATGGTACGGGACAAAACGTTGACAATATCAGAATTTTCAAAAGTGGTGGACATAAAATGAGCAAAGGGGACAGAACAGGGGGTGAAGGAGCTCATGCAAATATCAATAAACACTCCTCTTCCGTCTCGGAAGCTTCCTGCTTTATTTGATTAGGCTGAAGACGGAGGGAGGGTTGGGGGTGAAAAACAGAGCAGTCATGCTCCTTTGCTTTTCTTCCTCCTTTCCCTTCCTCCGCAATCTTCAGCCTCCCCTTAATGGGAATGGGAAGTTTGGGAAGTGGAGGGGAGAGAGGAGGGATGGGGTGGGCGGCAACTCGCCTCAGCCTAACCTCACCCATCTGGACTGGGTAGGGGGCGACTTGCCAGCCTCCAGGCTACTCCCAACCCTTCCCAGCTGTTTGCTGTTCAGGGGCAGAGACTTTTTTCCCCCAAGTGTGTGTTTTTGGTGGGCTTGAGAAAGCAATTTTTTCATAAACAATTGCCATATCCTCCACCAGCTGCTGACCCCATGGCTCCTGTCCCTGAGCAGCTCTCGGGAAGCAGGCGGAGGGGGATGGTTTTCATTTAGGAGACTCTGCTTTGTAGGGGAGACTTGCTAAAGGGTGCTTGGCCCCACTGCCGTTAGCATGACAGCTATAATGCAGAAGCTAGGTAGGTTTGTGGCTGGGAGCAAGATATGTTAGCTGATAGCAGCCATAGTGACAGCACGGCTACCATCAGCACCTTGTGTGTGTTGGGATGGAGCTGGAGACGGCTGGCGCACATACTCAAACAAGTGGCTTCAATAGCTTTCTGACACCAGCTTTGTCTCTTAGAATTTAAACTAGAAATTTCTATACTGTAGCATTAAACATTTTGGGGAAGACAGAACAAGAACAGTTACAAAATTACGAAAAAAATTACGAAACCAAGCCAATTTATACAACTAGCAGACAAAGAGCAAAGTTTGCATTTCATCAGTCATGTTTGATGAATGTAATTAATATATAATTGGCTCTGTTTTGGTCTCCTTCAAATCTTAAGTAAAAAATTGCTACCCTGTTGCACTAGCTTAGCATACAATAGGATTTGTGAATGTGAATTCAACACTAACTGCGAAGTTGCAACAAGATCACATTAAATTTGCCACTATCCAATCATAAAGGAGACAAAAATGTATGCTGCCAGGTGTGAACTACATGGTTTATAATAGTCCTGTCTGTCTGTCTGTCTGTCTGTCTGTTAAAAGCAATCAAGTGGTGCAAGTGGCAGTACCAACAGCAAGTGAATGCAGCATAAAGTAATTCTGTTTTATTCCAAATAACTTAAACTGTCCAGTACAATACAAAGCATGCACGTCAGTATCATAGTAAATGTCAGTCTGTTAAGAACAACACACCCTGGGTTTACCCTAAATATATATAGATTATACATTAACATTTTTGGTATATTGTCAATAGTAAAAATTGACAAGATTGACAGCAGCTGGCAGGCTGAGTGCTGGTATTACATCATAGTGAATGAGAAACAAAGTAGACAAACCTGTGCTATACTATTTCCATGCTTTTCTGCTGCCTGTAAACTGACTCTAGCAGAACATTTTCTCTGTGAATATTTGTTTATCTTTTCCAAGAGCAACAACAACATGCTCCTGTCAGTCAAATTGTTGGATTTTCTCCAAAGCCTTCCTTGGTATATCCAACATGCTTATCCAAAATACACTAGCGCACTAGTATCATCAGAAGTAGTCAAGTCTGTGATGTTTCACATAGATTGGCTAAAGATGAGGTTCACTGTGAGAAACCTCACTACCATATGGCAGAGGGTCAGATTTAATACTTAAGGGGGCAAAAAGTGGATGATGATACAACACATCCAGCATACAGAGTTTTTATAAATGACTAAACTGTGATGACCATGGTCATAAATGCAATTTAAACCATTGCTTAACTCAACAGCAAGTGGCTTGAGAGGTTTAAGGTGTGGTGCCTCCATCACGGCATCATACCTGACTGCAATGGCCATTCCTGCTGCATGACTTTCCCATGACTCAAGTGGAATCAATGGAGAGACTGTTGGGTGTTCCCTCAACTCTTAGCTGAGTCAACTGTACAGCAAAACCCCCAAGCTCCACAGACCAGCACTCTGCTTCTTTCTGAGGATGTCATGCCATGCAGACAACGCTTAGGTGCAACAGAAAACGGGAGTCTCAGTAAGCAGTGATGGAAGCTGAAGCTTACCTGAAACATCAGGTTGTCATCAGGCTGGTATATAATGCATAGCTAGGACTTGGAATTACACCACCAAGAGATGGAGTAAGGCATATCCCAAAGGCAAGCGAAGACTCGTAGTGCAGAGGGTCCAAGAGGCAGCAGAAGAACACAACATAAAAGTAATAGGGCTTGCGTGCCAAGGATGGTGTATACAGTGGGACCAGGTACTGAAGTTATCATTGTCTTAGTAAGAACTCTGAAGAACAGAGCAGGGCAAGTTGACCTTCCTCATTCATCCTATGGCTGACCTCAGATAAAGAAGAAGAGCCCTTTTCCATCTTAGCAGTCTGAACATCATCTAGACTTTCCAAAGCGTTGGGGGAAGACTGATACATATGGAGGCACAAGGTCCTACCAGATGCTCAAAGCCAACAAACACAGCTAAAGGTGAAGGACTTAAGCTCCGAGGGCAAGAAAAACTGCTGCATACCCACGCTACATCAAGCTCCTGATTGAAATATGCAAGTGGGCCAAGTGCAAGAATCTCTCTGACCGGACATTATTCCTCAATCCAGAAGCACAAGAACCATTTTAGTAGCCAAACACAGACTAACTTCCTCTCGCCAACTGAAGACGGCAACGTCCCAGGATTTGATTGATGAGGCTCAAGGATGAAACTTTTCTTTTGCTGGAAACAAGTGCCTGCTTCTCCTGCTGGAAGGTTGATGAGAGAGGGGCTTGTGGGCCAGAAAATCAAAAATGATTAGCAAAAAGAGGCTTAAAAAGCTTTGTATGGCTGCAGAATTAGGTGTTAATCATCTCTTGGTTCACTCACATTTCATCTATCCTAAATTTTAAAAAGCGCAATATTGCTTTTATGCAGTTTAAAGTCCGTCTTTAAAAAGGAAGTGCTCTGAGCAGCAGAAAAACAAAGAAACTAACAAAATGTAGCAGGCCAAAAGGGAAAAAACAAAGACAAGATCCACCATCCCACACAGGCACACAAATGGTAGAGAAAAAACCCATTCCCACCAATCACCCCTTCCCTTCCTGACCTCAAACAGTGGTCCCGCTGCATGTGTTGATGAAAAATGAATTGGATGCTTGTTAGTGAAGGTTGGTACAGGTGCCAATGCAGTATGTATATCATCCGATTGCATGTTTGTGCTGATGCACTATGCATGAGGCGGCCGGGCCTCATGTAACATTCAGCAGGGCGGGGAGGCCGTAGGTGAGGCCAGCACAGCCTGCAGCCAAAGATGCCTGCACCTCCGAGTGTGTGTGTGTGAGCTCAAACTGAGCTTTGTCACAGCTGGCTGGTGGATTGACACATTTAGAAACACAACTGGGAGGACACTCACGCAAGTGCCTTGAGTCATACGCATTGTTACACAGACAAACACTCGCCTCCGCACTGTGGGGCTGCATCTCTCTCACATACACACGCACACTTTGGCCTGGCAGATCATTTGTGCTCAGGCATCCCATTTGAACTTTCACCTCAAGTGTCCAGAGCACACACACAAACACACACACACACACACACACAACTGCTTGCTCTTTGTATTGGTCTGCCCTGGAATTGCATGGTAATACTTCATTATGGCAGCACTGTAATTTGGGGGGAATGAGAACTTCAAACGAACAGCAACCCACACACAAACACACACGGACAGGGTTACTGTAAATGTGTGTAACCTAGAGTTCTGCTGGGACCAGTATCAGTTTTTTTCGGGATTCCCAGAAAAGTCCAAAATACACCAGCACAGTAATCAGAGACACACTGTGAGGTTATAATTGTTGGAGCTGATTACAAAGTGGAGAGTAATGGTTCAAACTGGGAGAGGAGTGCAAGGCCAACTTGTACACAGTGAAATATGAACTCAGGGATGCAGGGTGTCAGGTTTAAGGGCTTCCATGGTTCTAACTACAATTTAAAGTTGGAGTAGGTATTTTATTTTTGGCACCACTGGACAAAAATAGATGTTAACCTTTCAGCATATTGAAATTAATGTTGTCTCAGAGAAAACCAGACTTGGTTCTGTTTGCAGCCTTTGGAAAATCTATCCATGACTTTGGCCAATCAGAGGTATTTCAGAGAGAGAGAGCATTCTTATTGGCTGTTCTACAAATGCAGATGCTTGTGCATGCAGTCAAGGCTAAAGTATGAGGGATGACCACTTTAAATGTTTAGAGAAATAATGGATGCTGGTATTTTTCTGGTATAGCACACATGAAGGTTATATACTACCCTACAAATAAAAAGTGTCTTCACTCACCGAAGTGAAAAACGTCTTTGATTGTATAATCACGTTTTATACACATATAGAGAAATCAGTGGTGTCCTAATGTGAATCTAAAGTTAAATATTTGAAAGAATATGAGCATATATTAAAAGTAAGCAAATAACATTGAGAAACGAAGGAGATGGGATTGTTTCAGAAAACTGTAGCTGACAAACCAATTGGTGAGTTAAAGATGAAAACCACTGATGACATAATGTAATACTACCACAGGATGTTCAGCAGTTGCACATAAGAAAGGTCGAAAACAATGACAGTAAAGTAGAAATTCCAATATAGCAATAATGAATGTATAAAATAAAGGGATACTTACTGTATGGAAATAATTAAGCTCCACTGCCTTTATGAGGGTATCTGTGTGTGTGTGTGTGTGTGTGTGTGTCTTTACATCCCACAAACAGTTTTTTTCTTTCAAACAAAGACCCCCAAAGACCCCCTTCAAACTCTCCTTCATCCATATGTATAAATAATACAAAACGCACATGCACACATTTTTGGCTCCCTGTGGATACTGTCACACAAACACACTGCCACAGGGGCCGACATGATGTGAGGTTGTCCATTGTCCTTACACACAACACACAAGCTCAGAGTAATGCTCAACTGAGCTGGAATTGAGAAAAGATGGTGTAGTATGTGTGGCTGTATGGGGGCGCGGGCTTTCACCAACCAGTCAGTTGGAGCTGCTGTGGCAGTCAAAACTGTTTGTCTTGATGAGAGCTAGTTTTTTTTTGTTTGTTCTATTTATTTTATTTTTTACGTTTATAAAGTGAGATTTTATATAATGTGACATGTAGACTGCTTGAACTGTCTGTGTTAGAATATTATGAAAAACATAAACGTCGTATGTGTGTGAGTCCAGGCACATACTTTAAAACTCCCAGCTTGAGGTAAAACATATACTGTTTAATGTAGAGTTGAGATGAGAACTTCCACTGAAAACAATACAAATGGCTTACAGCAAAATACAACTTCCAGAACTTCAACTGGTTATTACACACATAATAAAGTTATTGGTCATTTAAAAACCATTAAACTAGACCTCAGAGCACAGTACTGAGTGGTCTTGAATACAGGCATTTTATTTCACACATATGTACAATAACAACAAGAGGACTTTATTGAAGGGTATTGACTGTCCCACTGGTCAGCTCTTCTGCTTTGTGTTGAACCTGCACACTGTTAAATCTCCATGTGCTCCTGGGCTTCAGAGAAAAAAGAATTGGCCCAAACTATTCTGAGTGACAAAAGGCTCCATGCTTACACTAACACACGAGTGAAGAGTAAATTGGGTCTGAAAAAGTTACAAGTTTAACTTTTCAAATGATCCATGGTTAGCTTCTCTGTTAGTTAAGATGTGTCGAGTACCATTTCCATAACATGAATAACTTCTTTTGACCTTTGAAATTTGTTAAAAATGTGTTTTCTGATGTTTATGCCCACGAAAACATCTGATCTTCACTATACTGACTTGTGTGCGTGCAAAGTTTGGCACTAAAGAGGTGCTCTGTAGGAGATGTGTGCGTACTCCAATCTTAGGTTCAAAAGTAGGCTGGTGAAGCTAGATTAGGTACAGTGCTACTTAAAAAATTCAATCAAAAGAAATCTGAAACCTCCAGCAAAGAGCAGCTTGTAAGTACAGATGGTGAGAACACACTGTAACATCATAGCAGATACTGTAGTACATTCCACAAACACTAATGCTGTCAGCTACAGCCAGTTACAAGTTAACAAGCTAACAAACACCATAAAGATGCTAACTACACTTCCCATTCTTTCTTGAGCCAAAGTACAGATTCCCCAGATACATTTTTACTCCCAAAAACTAAGTTCAGACAAATTTGACCTGAGTTAAAGTACTGAACTACTTGCATTTAAGAATAATTAAGTCGTTTTTTGTGTCACCGGATTGTCGTATTGTTGTCGTATTGTATTTACAGAGTGTAATTACTTTGAAAAAACCTACAGGATGCATTGACTTGCTTTTAGAACTTTTAATTTTATGGAAGTATTGGCTATTTACGCGTGAAGGTTTTATTGCACTTACTTCAAGTAATGAGCGTAGTTGTCATCAACTCATATCATTTTCCAGTTGCCTTTACTTCAAGTGGTTCAATTCCTCTGCTCTACTCTTCACTGACTTCACTGTGTGTGTGTGTTTAAGTGACAGGCTCAGCCCTGATATAAAGGGCACTGGGTTTCATGACCCATCTGTACACAATGCATGGTTAGTCGCATTTTAAAAAAGAAAATTCCTCCGCTGACATCAAAGTACCGAATACTTTGGAACGTTTATAGAAGTGTAGTCTAGTCGAAAGTACAGTATTTTTCTTTCAAAGGGGGCGTAAAAGTGAATTATGATAAATTCAATTAATATTCAAGTAAAGTAGAGATACTTGAAAACTTTACTTAATTAAAGTACACTAGTAATTGTACTCAGATACAGTCCACCCCAGCTCCAATAGAGATTATAGACTGCTCTTTCACCGGTTAACCTAGCACACAACAGCGATGGTGGATGAGGCATAGGGCCAGATCCACAACTCCTCAGTCAGGGAGAAAGTGTTGATTTGCTTCCAGCCCCCTCTCAAAGTTTATGTGGGAAAACTTTTAAAGAAAATATTAATCATAGCAGTTTATTATTACTTAATTTAAAGTGTGCCTGGAGGGGGACTCTAACATTTAAAATATTTACATTTGTTATAATACCATCTGATTGGAATATTTGTTTAAGAGAACAACATGTGAACACCCCACGCACAAACCATGTAGTCTCGCTCTCTGCATACCAAGTGCACTTCCTCTTCATAATGTAACCCTCCGTCGCATCTCATCCTGAGCTGGACGTATAATCTGTGCTCTATTCTCTGCCTGAAGGGTGAATGCTGCTGAGTGTGTGTTGAGTATGTGTTTGTGCAAGTCGCTCCATAGAAAAACTGTTCTGCAGTACAAGAGACAGCTGAGCCCAGTGCACTCTGCTTCAGTCTCTCTTGTCAACTGAAAGACTGGGTAACTGCTACTTATGAGGCAGCTATTTTGGCTCTGGGACTTCATCATATTACATTTTTACTGGGTAAATAATATATATTGTGGCATTTTCATGTTACATATACATTAATATTGCTTCCACCATATTCTTCGTAAGCCAAGACTTTCAAATGTGTGACACATCTTTCTCCTGTACATTCACCTGCTCATCAGCAATAACAGAAACCTCAAGTAATGAATTATGTGGCTGCACCTCAGTTACAGTTTAGTTTAGTTAGTTACACTTATTGCTTGACTATACATTCAAATGGGAACTATTGATCCAAGTCACTTTGAATGTGGTCTGATTGTTGTTGCCAGTGGGGCTGTTTCCAGTATATCAGAAACCCCAGGATATTTTTATGCACTACCAGTTTGGAAGTTTAACATAATAGAGAGTCATGTGATGAGCAGATAGCACTTGGTGCAAGTGAGGAAATTATTTAAATTTAGAAATGGAATTAAATAAATAAAATACTGTCCAAGTCAGTTTTGCTCATTTAGCATTTGAACTTCAGACTTGTTAGTTTGAGTCACGTTCTTTCAGAGAAATTTTAAATCACTGTTTCATGAATTCGACATGTAATGTCCAAATCTTTCCTTATTCCCCCTTTTTAAGTTGGCGAATAACAAAATTGTACATCATTACCTTGTACATCACAATGTATTACGCCTGAGACTCCACTGTTATGGCATCTCTAAACTATGTAATGTTTCCACATAATCACACAAACAATAATTGTCATGATTTGACACTTTTTTTCTGATGACAGCAAGGATCTCTTTTTGTTTTGACAGTGACAGACAGTCTATAGTACGACCTTTAAGTATTTAATTGAACTTTTGTCTATGTTTACATGTGAGGCCCCTCTGCTCTTTAACATCAACACAGACAGAGCAGTCACAGTGACTCAGTTGGGGAACGACATGCACAACCTGGCCAAATAATTGTTAGTATAATAAAGTGTTAGTATAATAAAGTGCTATTTGGTTTTAATTCACATCACGGTAAGGAAAGCTGTACAGCTCTACAGAAGACTTTAAGCTTATAGCAAGATGATGAGGCTGCAGCAGGAATGTGATCATACATCTGGATGACTGGTAGCATTAAACCATCCAGCTCCTTGAAATGAGCATCTTAAGGACAGAAACTGAATTAGAAAAATAATACTGAGAGGGCCTTGGTAATGGTTGCTTTTCATTCTTTTCAATTAAATGTCGTACAAATTGGAATTTCCCTTCATTATTTTCAATTATTATTATTATTATTATTATTATTATTATTATTGTCGTTATCAAATGGATTTGGCTCAGGATGGCCATTTTCTGTTAGGCCATTCCTGGAAAAAATAAGACATACAAACAGAAAGACAGACAAGTAGAAAGCTGGCCATCTTCTCATCTCTTCCTCCTTCTCCCGCCTGTCCTCTTCTCTCTCACACACCAATGATAAAACAATGATTGGGTAGTGAGGGAGAGAAGGATGGATGGATGAATGGATAAATGGATTAAGGGGTGATGAAAATGATAGGTATGCTTGCGAGGAAAAAAAGCAAATAAAAACCAATTAAATGGAAATGTGGAGAGCGAGGAGCTTCCTTTTTAGGAATAACCTGCAGGAGACAAACAGGACATAAAGTTGGCTTTTAAATATGTGCTGGTGATATATATATAAATATATATATTGACGTGTTTGTGTGTGTGTGTGTGTTCTTTTGTTAGCATACTTTTTTCCCAGCATGCATAAATGAGTGAAAGGGTTTTGGGGGGTGAGTTTAACCTTTACCCACAGCGAGGGTCAAAGGACAGAGGGTGTCACATGCTGTACAAACTGTGATGCTTGGTGAGACACATTTTTGAGATGCAATAATGGGCTAAATAAAAATGTATAAAATGAAGTTTGACCCTACATGTACTGTAGCCATAGGAAGCCTGTAAAGATGCTGACAGCAAGTGGCTCTGATTGACAAAATGATTAAACTGTGCATGCTAAGTTCAAACTTTTCTTTTCAACTTCTCTAAGAGCAAGAAAGGTTTAAAGAACTTTCCTTTGGTTCGTAAGTTGTATGATTATTTTTTCCTCCTATTGTTCAGGTTATAGAAAATCCTAAACTAAACATCATGTGTACATATTCTGGCAAACATATTCTTCTGTAAAAGTCATTTGTTTTAGTGTTTTAATGCCACTTATTGTTTTTGACACAATCATGCAGTTCTGTTATTATGACTATTTTCCTGAAGAATGGCAAAAATAATGTCATGCAGCAGATGTCCAAATTAGGAGGAGAATAAAGAAATCACACTGATTATAAACCATGAGCCTCTCAACTTTCAGCTTTCATTAATGGTAGAAAAGTGGGCGAAATATTTGGGGGTTCACGGGCAGTGGTGAAAAAAGTATTCAGCAATTCGGATTCCTTACTTTGGTTAAATTACTAATACCACACTATGAAATTACTCCAAGTAAATGTCCTGCATTTAACCTTACTTAAGTAAAAATACAAAAGTATCGGCAGTAAAAATGTACTTAAAGTATCAAAAGTAAAGGTACTTGTTATGCAGATTGACACCAATCAGATTATTAAATATATTCAAAATACATTATTGTATTATAATTAATAATGCATTAATGATAGAAGCATTTAATTTCTATTAAAGGTAGGGCTCATTTAACTACTTAATATACTGTTATGAGGTTAAAGAAAGTCTAATCACTTAAACTTTATCATGTTTTTTATGTTGAATCTCGACGCAAAAAGTAACCAAAATATAAATACTCAAGTAAAGTACAAGCACATCAAAATTGTTCTATAGCACTGAGACAACTACTACTGGTGACTTCCGCTGGTCCGAAACTGAACTAACAGAGGAAGGCTAGTGTTTAAATTCACTACTGAGGCGCCTGTGAGAGCAGCAACAATGACTGTCTTTCTAATTGTCATCTTTTGCATCATGTGGTGAAAGGGGCCAACATGGAATCGTTAGCAATAGGTGGAAAGCGTGCAAGCTGTCAGTTTTGTAAAGCAACAAGACCGTCCCCTCTCTGATCATGACCTTGCTTGGACTACAAGTATGGTGGACATTATACAACAAGGTGACTAAAAATAAGACTAATCATGAATGAGTTCTGGCACAGCTGCAGGCGGCTGGAAGGCAACAGTCCTGACTGGGAAAACACAGCCCCCTCATTTAGTCTAATGGAACTGTAAAGCAGCTAACACACGCAGGAGCAATTGTGGCTGTGTGTCTGTCAGTATGTGTGCTTCATTAGTGTGCATCTTGACGTTGTGTGTTTCTTGTGTGTGAGTGTAATGGGTACCGTGTGCTTGCTGAGGTCTTGTTTGCCCATCTTAAGTCAATTAAAAGGAAATAAGGCGGCTCTGACCGGCCCGTGAACCAGCTCCCTCAGCTGAGAGCATGTCTGCACAAAAAAACACACGCACACACACACCAGCTAACACAGGGAGGCCGATAATGCTCCACAACCGGCAATCGACCCTGTGCCCTGCTGTGTGAGAAACAATGGCTCTGAGGCTCTTTGAGTGTGTGTGTGTGTGTGTGTTTAGTATGGCATGTCTGACAAGGCTTCAGAGAGAACTGTTCGAGACAACGTGCGACACACACACATTCCCTTTGTTTCTGCAGAGGAGAGTACAGACACAAAAACCAACACAACACTTCAAACCTGCGTCCCCACACTGTATTTTGCTTGTAAAAAAGTCAGCACAATCATAAGGTTAAGACCAATATGCCACCAAGCTTTCACCGCCATGAAAACAGAATCAGCTCTATTTTATCAATATTCCTCAACTGAGCCAGTGCTCCACTAATCAACACAAATAAAAACAATAATTTTGATGTTTACATTTTAAGGTTTTCTTTTACAAGCATAAAATTACATTTTCTGAAGAAGTTGGTCCAAAACTGGCCAAGTTGACTGTAGCTGGATTCCGATAATTCTGCACTGGATCTGGGTCCAGGTTGATGAAATACCCAAATTCTTCTTATCATAATCATAATGTCTCAACAAAAATCTGTTCAACATCCACGCATGCCATGCCAATATCCTTACCTATTTTCCCATACTGATTTTTTTATATCAAAAAGTTAGAACTTTAACACTAAAGTTGTTTTGATATAAGTAAAAAGTGACAGTAAGTAAAACTTTAAGCAAACTATTCAAAAAATGGCAAGTATGTTTGTTCAGAGTGTCTACAAACCCCTATGTATTTAAAAGTCCATCCATCCATCCATCCATCCATCCATCCAGTATAAAGTACACCTCAAAGTTGTACTTCAGTACAGTATTTTAGTAAACATACTTGATGTGATAATTTACACATATTGCTTATGCAGTATTTTGGACAATTAACTTGGACTTAGCAGCTCAGACCACCACTTTTCAGTGGAAGTTTTTTTTTTTTAATTTATATCTTTTTTTTTCATATCTATTTTTCCCTGGTTGAGATGGACTTCAACAGATTAAATATAAAATATTCATTACATTTTAAGAATTTTACAGCATTTAATATTCTCACAGAGTGATTGGGATGTCTCCCCTCAGGCAGTGAAGAAAAAGCCTTTTTGTAGTGTGCCCTCAGGGTTTATCAGCAATGAGCCACCTGCTGTCACCAATCTGTAGAAAACTTGTTGCTAGACACACTGTGACACAGGATATCTGTAAATCAGACCAGGACTTCTTTGTAAGGCCTTTGTCCAAATTTAACCTTCCTGAAATCCTAATTAAAGGGAAGGTCAAGTCAACATGCTCAGTGATCAGAGTCTCTGTGCTCCCACTGTGAGCAGCATGATAAGTACGAAGTCCTAATGCACCAGCTCTATCCTGTGACAATCCCAGATTGTCTTGTAGAAGTGAGGGATCTCTTAATCCTCTATCCCCAAACCCAGCTCATAATAAACAGACTACATTTAATCCACTACACAGAGGAGCAAGGGTTAAGACTTTATCGCTTCCCATGCTAATGTTCTCCCTTTTACTTGCTCTCACATTCTATCCCTTTGTAGAGTCATTATAATACTGCTATTGTGGAATCACTGGATTTATATCTGCATTATGTTAGCGGAAATTAATCACTTTTACTGCTGAGGCAGAAATACCATAACAGTAAAGTATTAAACAGATGCAAAAATCAAATAGTAGGAGCTGAGATATCTGTCAGTGAGTTGGTCAGTCAAATGTGAAGAATACTCAGTGGAAATTTTCCACTAGAAGTATCATCATCATTCAAAGTTCAACTTGCGAAGAACAGAAGGTGTCCACGTGAATTATTCTTTTCAGTTTGCCAAATAAGCATCTGGATCTATGTATAACACTGTAACTTGGGCAGCAGAAGAAGTGATTCACTCCTTAAAAAGAAAAAAATGTAAATAGAAGCTAATACTCTGTGACTCCTGTAGGCTGTGATATTTACTCTCTATCTGATTTTTCTCTGTTTTCTGACAAAGGGAGAGTGGAAAGGAAGATAACTGAAAGCACATTTAGTATATTTTGAATATGCTCAATGATTAAAGTTGTTATTGACTCTTGGCAAAGCAAAAAAAAAAAAAAGCATTACCATAAGAATTAAAGTTTGTTGTTAGCTGAACATGTTAAAAGTAGTGATTTGCGGGCATTACAATTACAACAGGGAATATCGTAAACAATGTTAAACATTGTTGCAGAAACATGGAACAGTTACAGTTCAACTTTCAAACTGTCGTCAGGAACAGGTAGATATAAGGAAGTGATTATGTATGAGAGGCACACCAGTTCTGAAGAGGTGCTTATCACAATAAAGATACAGATGTGAAGAAAGATATCTGCACACCTGTAGCAACAATGCAAAATATGTTTTTTAAAGTCAGGACACAACAGCTAACAAATACCTGGTGTGCCAGCTGATACACAGGCACTCCAAGTATGCTGATGATGTCAAATGCCTGAACTGTTTGTAAGAAAGAAGATTAGCACATATGAAGACAGATCGCACTTAAGCCGAGCCCCCACCAGAGGGGAAACAATCATCTCTCTCCTTTGAGTCTGTACTGACTGAAGGAGCCTCCTTGACAATTCCTTCTGTTAGCAAACAACGACAAAATGTCTTGAAGCTGCTGTGTGGTGAAATGCACCACCGACAGGGTTAAAGAACCCAGAAATAAGTTTTTAAAATTTGAAAAAAAAAGCGACATCAGCAGTTTAGGGAAAGCTGTGTGATCCAGAAACTCTGTATGTTTACTGTTAACTGATGTACGCAGTGCATTTTGTCCCTCAGTCATATATCCAAAGTCAGTTTTAGGCTAACTTGATTTCTGTAAGTTAAGCAAAAGCTTTTGACACTATGTTACTCATGCATAACATGGTAGAATGTGGATAAATCAGAAAGCTAATGAGTGCCTTACTAACATTATCTTGCTCATACATAGCTAACATTAGCTTTCTAACATCCAACTTGTCCTCTCTGGTTGACATAGAGTGCAAAATAATCATTTCAAATGCTTAAATCTTGTGTTTTTAGCTAGGCATTTTGTTAGCATTTCAGTCCATGGTTTTATATTATGACATGTGGCACTCTGTCTCTATCCAACACCCAAAGCTTTCAACATGTGAATAATTTAAATTCCTCAGAAGGTTTAAGGCCACCGTTCAGCTGTTCATCTGCTGATGGCAAGATGTGACAGTATTTATTTGATCAATCTTTCCTGTATTTTTGTATATTGTCCATAGAAAAATGCCCTTTTAAATGAGTTATCATGAAGACACATTCTGCTTCCTTTCTGTCCAAAACAACAATCATAATCAGGTGCTTTACCATACAGTTTGCTATATCCAAGATATTCCCCCAAAAAACTCTTCAATGTCAATGTAGTGTCTGGTGACAGGGTTCAATTCAACTATCAACAGTGGCCCCCCAAGATTGCTCGAGTCTACACTGCAGTAGAAGTGACAGCAGCAGTTGGCATTAGTGCCCTCGTGGTCACAGATACCTCTGTTCAAGAGATCATCACCCATAAGCGACAAAATGCCCATGTTGGCCTGTGTTGGGTCATCATCCATCTGTGACTGACCACTACCTATAGTTCTATATAGCGTTTCTGCCATTTGCCTACAGGGGATGGTGCTGATGCTGGATGGGTTTGATTTACCAAATTATTAATTTCACATTTACTGAGTAGACTCCTAGTCCAACAACTTCATAAAACACTGTGTAAAACATTAGGCCTTTGGTTACACTATGATCTGTCGGACAATATGATAAATGTCTGATCCCTGCATAATATATTAGTCTTTAAAATTGTGATGGTAGCACTGAAAACATAAAAGGAGAACATGGGAAAGGCCGTTAACAGCAGCACAGATTGAAAACCATCACATACCCAGGCGATGAGATAAAGTCTCAGCATCCATACACTGTGAGAAAACACGTAATCACTTACCTATTCAATTAGTCTATATGAATAAATAACAAGGGGGAAGCAAGTCTCTGTGTTGGTGTATTTCATACCATGGATCCCCACACTGATGCATATTAGAACATACGTGGTTAATACTGTTTTAGGGATATACAAAAAAAGAAAGACATCAGTGTTCATTCAGTGTTTTACTCCATACGACCGAATGCTAAATCTTGCACACAGGTAGGAACACTTTATTAATCCCAATGTTTTACCAGTTTGAGCATTAGACATCTTGCCTTTGTGCTGCATTGAACTAAATAGAGTAGTAGATGGCAAAAGATTGGCTAAATAACTTTTTTCAGAGGATCCAACCTTTTTGGGTTGTACAAACCAGCTTGACAGTACCCAGTCTCCTTAAGACCTGCTGGCTAACAGGAACTATATCATGTGGACCCACACTGGTTAAAGGGTGCTGCTTATCTACAGCCACAATTCAACCAAGCCTCGCCTCCAACCCATCAAATCAACTACATTTATTAACTAGAAAAGCACTCGGAGAGCGCACACCTCCACCAAGGCAATAGGGTCAGTTAGACAATACCAAACTGCACACTTTAAGGATTATAATGAACACATGTATTTTGGGAGCACACTGGCATTGAAATATTTCATCCACCAGTTAGTGAAGGCAATATGGTCACTGACGCAATCACATAAATTTGCAATCTAAATTCCAGATGTTGTTCTGGATCACAGATCACCGCCAAAATCTAATCACCTGTTCCTTGTCCCAATACACATGTTGTCCGAACATTTCATCCAAATCCGTGCAGTACTTTTTTGAGTTATTTTCTTCAGACAGACAGACAAACAGACTAAATGACTAAATGATTAAATGAGTCAGAGAATTAGCTAAACAATATACGCACTGATTGGGAGGGTGAGAGGGAGATAGAGAAGCCATAGGTAATTGCTAAGATATAGTAGACAGATCAGATTTGCATATGGGATTAGCGAGAAAGTCGGTAAAAAGTGAGCATGAGTGCCTGAGCGGAAAATAAGAAGCTGTAATAAAGAATATACATTTTTAAGAGTTTGTTGAGCTAGAGCAGCAAAAATACACAATGAGTAACAGAGAAGCATTGGCAACATGCTTACCGCCGGCCCACAGCCAAGAAGGAGGCAGGACAGCCAAGCCGGCATACCCTGTTTCATTGATTATAGTGGAAGCATACTGTTGTAACAGCATCCTGAGAATGGTCCACTTTTGTTTTGTGTTCAATGTGATCTGCCTGTCAGAACTCCCCCCACCACCTCCTACTCTCACCTGACAGTGACCTGGAGTGATTGGAGGATAAGAAAACAGAAAAGATTCTTAAAGAGGATGTTCACTGTCCATAGTTTTGTGTGTGGCCTACCTGATGGGAGGGGGTTGCCAATGGCAGCTCAAAGTGTGGGCAGAAGACTTCAGCTACCCCCGTTTATTTATTCAACAGACATTTCCTCCCACACTTTGTGCAGATATGTGAGTGTGTAGTTGGCAGTGATGATAGGAGTTGGTAGGAAGAGAGGAGGAGGCAGAAAAGAGACAAATGGGCGCTCAGATCTCCACTTGATGAGTTGCATATGCAATGTTGGCACATCAGTATCCGTACAGCCATGTGCACAATCTCCTGTCCGTTTGGTTTGCTATCCTGCATTCCTACATGCCACAGCACCCCAGGATATGGCCATATGCCATCGGCTTAGCCCGCTGATCAACACCGCCCCAGCCTCGCATGACAGCTCACAACGCACACGTACACACACACTCACACACAGTAGTTCCGACAGATGGGTGAAAAGGTGGGCCACATCATGTGTGAAGTGAACAGAGGGCAGGGGGGTGTTAGCAATTATGGTGAAACAGACTGCAAAGAGAGACAGACACGTGTGTGTGTTTGTGTGTGTATGTAGAAATACAAGCAGAGCATCAACCAAAACAAGCTTGCACTCTACATGGGAGAGCCATTTAGACCAGTCTCAACCTCTTCTATGTCAAGGACTCCTAAACTGCTACACATTAGGTCAGGTGTGAGAGACATATGACTGTGCAGGACTCTGTGTGTGTCTTGTTTCTAATAGCAATAAATATGTAGTTTGGAAGAAATATCCCAGACCCAAATAAGAATAGAACAAATAAGAAGAAGAAATACAACCCAGATCCAAAACAAGTTTGGAAAAAAAGGTTGCATTAAATTCAGAATCACTGCGTGTATTCACAAAGTTTCCCAGTTTGAGCACTACATGTCTTGTCTTTGTACTGGATTTATTTATTTATTGCATTCTGTTCTGACTTCATTTTCACAGCTTGACATTTGTTTTGGAATCAGGGCTTTAAATATTTCAAAATAACAAAGGACTTTGTTACTGTTATTGTGTTATGGTGGCATTATATTTAGGGCCAGTTACTAAACTTCCAAAAAGTTTTAGGTAAAGAATGATGAACAACAAAGCATCATTTTTTGATTTGTTTTGGAAATTGTGTAGACTACTAGTTTTGAAGAGAACACTTCCGAGCCTAATTATAATATTTAAAGCAAATTAAGGGAGATTATCAGCTCAAAACCCTGATGAAACATTGATGCAAATAATAAGACTGTGGTCTAAATGTAACTGCCCGATTATTAGTCAGTTTAGTCAAAATGTTACAAAATGTAACCTGTGTATTGACTAGTTCAAATAGGTTTTATATTGCATTTAAGAATTCACACTGAAGGAAAAAAATAAATAAATAAATAAATAAAACGATATCAGTCATTAACACCCTTTGAATTTGCATTTTCAAACTATATATATATATAAACCCCAAAAATGTCCTTCTGGAGATCATTTTAGTAATTCCGATCTGAACCATAAATTCCAACCAGTGAAACCATCAAATATTCAACAACATATGTCAAATCTAACTGGGTTGTAAGAAGAGATTTCAATTCAATCAATTTCTGGAATTTATTTCCTGACTAAAATCATAAGTTAACAAGCAACAGAAGAACCATTTGCTGAATTTGTGTACTAATGGAGTGTGGGAGAGGGTTGAGAGTGAAAGTGGTGTTGATAGTGATGAGAATAATCCGCAGCCATGTAACAGAGATAAAGACACACAGAGGTTTTAGCTCCACACAGGAGATTGACCTCATTACTGGCAACAAGCTCACAAACCAAGAGACACACACACACGTAAATGCACGCCGCAGAAATGCAGATGAGGGAAAAAATATAAATGTGCTTGACCAGTATTGTTACAGTCAATGACTTACTTTATAAAAAGCATGTGTGTGTGTGTGTGTGTGTGTGTAGTGAACCGAGAACACCCCAACCTTTATCAGGAGTGGAGAAAAGGAGCACTGCCCCCTCCGCTCTCACATTCATCAAGAGTATGTGTTTGATCTCTCAGCCACATCACACATGTGCCCTCCAATCAACCGCTGCTGCCTCCAAGGCCCCTTTTGGCCTGCCTACATACAAATACACACACATACTCACACAGGAGGGAATGTCCCACACAGAACCCATTAGGACTTTTGATTAAATTTGAGTATAGCTCATGTATAAAGGCCATGGCCAGTGCAGCTTCATTCAAGTGTGTGTGATTGTGTGTGTACATGCGTGCATGAGAAGGGAAAAGAAAGCAAAAATGAGTGGCCGTAAAGCCTTCTAACCTTTTTAATATAGATCCTAAATGCTGCCAAGGGAGGTTAAAACCTAAAAGGGCTCCATAACACTTCATAACTCTGACTTAAATGAAACAACTACAACTACATAGCCATTAGTGTGACACACACACACGCACGCAGAGAGTGTCTTTAGAAGTTGGCAAGGCAACCAAGGTCATTAGTTTTATTTCCATTGGCAGAGAAGTGATTTTGGCAGCCACAATCTGCCGGCGACACTCAGGTTTGTCAGAATAAACAAATGTGATTGGAGGAGAGGGTCCCCCACATTAATGGATCACTCCAGCAAAACAGGGGGATTGAGGAAGACAAAAAGGGAGACATCAGGAGCAACTTAAAACCAAACAGATGGTCATTTTCAGGAGTGACAACTATGGAAAGAAAAAAGCGTAAGGTAGATATTTTGACTTCTTGTACAAGGACAAGCACAGTTGGAACAATATAATTAATGAGAAGTCAATACCATTTAGTTTGTATGCCAGTGAGTCAACATGTACGATAACAGGGTCACACCTAAATGGAATGCAGCCCGTATTCATTAAATCAATTTAATCTGAGGATGTCTCACTAAGTTGGAAACTGCTTGTAGTGATCAACGGTCTTATATGGATCAAAAATGCTGATTAAATATTTGCCTATAGTAATCAAGTTGATATGTGTTCTATGGATAATATAGAGTAAAAGGACACCGCTTTGGTTAAAAAAATGTTGCTGTCAAATTATTTTACTGTACTAATTTGCAGTGCTGTGAGCACCACACTATAAACTGTATTCACCTCCATTGTATTGGGGTGGGGTTGAAAATCTCAGCAGTCAGAAAAAAATACTTATAAATGAATCATGATCATATTTCAAGTAAAATGTCCCTTCTCTGACTTGCAAATAGGTCCTGAGTGAAATTCAAACTTAAACTCCTTTCCACCAGGGCACCCTAAAAAATCTGTGTTGTTTGCGGTATTTTGGGTGAACTAACATTTTAGAAAAACTAAACAGTTTGGGAATTTAGAGTGTATGAGTGCATAGAACCTCATGATCAAAGTAAAAGATGGCTCTTTCCATGCTTGCTTATGGGCTTAGTTGTTGCAGCAATGTTTGCATTGTTAACATTTGTTCCACTGATTTGGTGCCAACGTGATACAATCCATAACTACTATTCTGAAAACTGCTGAGAACTCCCATTATGTCCATATACTTAGGGACACTATACCTGTGCATCTCCTGATTGCCTAACCCACGGATTCCACCGCGCGCATCACTGCTGCGTTCCGTCTGTGGTCCGTCAACCCCCACCGGTTGCGTTTGTGGTCCGTTCCGCCAGACTGCGGGACTTCGTGAATTCACGTGTAATTGCACGATATTGCAGGATTTAATGTAAACAGTGAGAACTTTCCATTCAGAGTAGTAGGAGTCAACAACAGAGTCAACACCTTTGTGATGTCCTTATAAAAAGGATGTGAAGGGTCATATATAATCTTGTTATTTTGGACCTCCACAATGAAAGTGTCGGCTTTCCAGCCATACTGCCATTGTCAGGCAGTCAAGGGACTCCAGTATGCAATATTTACATATACAATAGTCCAAAATAAAAAATCATGTACTGCATGCAGAAAAATAGCATGTTGTTTACGGCTTCAGATGAGCATCAATTGGACGTGTCTGTAAAGGGTAGACTAGTGGGTACCGTTCTCCCATTTTCATTCTGATAACTTGAGGTCAGAGGTGTTGTCTATTTGACAATATATCATGGGCTTAGGTCTTTCTAGATTCATATGATACCAGTATCTGCTCTGTAGCGTTAAGACTGAGCTTATAGGAAGGTTAACTGATTCCAATATAACTTTTTCATTTGGTTTCCAGGCTTTGTCATTCCTTGTGGTTTTCTTTGTTCATGCATCATCACTGAGCTGTTTTTACCTTTCAGAGCAAAATGTATGTCAATTCCTTACTTAAATGTCCTCTTCCCTCACTATACATACTGGAACCTATTAGAATCTTCATCTGTATATGTATGTCCAGTCTTTACTTAGTCTTCACTTACTGGATGCAGACCATTGGTAGACGCCTGCCAAGGATGATTGTAATTGGTTTATGGAAGTGTTTTTTTCCCTTATCCCAATATGATAATGGGCACAGCGCTGACACAGCTCTGTTGAGATACGTCTGGCTATACAAGTCTAGTCTTTACCCTGAACAAATTAGCTCCAATACTCCAATGCACATAATTATAAATAATGCCACATGTCAACCTTCATCTCTACCTATATGACATCAAATGACTAATCCACAGCACACCGTTTCATTTCAAAGACGGGGTGGATTGGGTTGGGGTCACATTTCTACAAATAATAAGGTTCACATTGGAGTCTTTATGAGATGAGCCCTTCCTCTGAACCTTTGCTGCTGGAGCATGTAGCAGGGAGAGAAATGACCTGCTTCCTGTCCAATTCATGTGGTACAGAAATGTCCAGCAAATATAAATGAGGTAATTGTGGCTTTTTGATGCAGAACCTTTCGCAGCATGTGTGTGTTTTGCTTGCATGTTATTCTACTGAGCTCATTAAGGATTTCATGTAGTCGTTAGCTGGGGTTAGATAAAGGCAAGCAAATCCAAGAAGAGTGGAAAGGCAGGGTATTAATTAGGCTAAATGGAGAAAGATGGTGCTTGGTTCCCAAATGTGAACACGTAGTGCACAAGACACAAAATGCTTGATCATACAAAGCTGTACATGTCTGCGTGTTCATTTATTACTCTAACTTTATGATCAGAAACCCTGTGTATACTGCTATCATTATATGAGAACAACTGGAACAATAACGCTGCTTCAGCATTAGACAAATGTCCTGTTGGAGATTGCACTAGTATTCCCAGCTTTGCACCCTCACAGCAGATGTCCAATCATCCTAATATAACAGCAGGAACAGAACAACACAGTGGCCAAGACCTCAGATTAAAACTATCTGCATCCCAGAGGATAAAGCACTGTGGCTACGCAACAAACTAATACTAGCAAAATGAGGTGAGATTTAGGGATGTGTAGCACTGCAAAACAAGTTAAACAGCTGGCACCCACAATGGTGGGCACGTAGCATGTGAAAACTAGTACAATCACAGTTTAATCTTACTGATTCCGTTTGAATTCCCTCCTGCTTCCTTCATGACAATTTTGGACATAATAACTACCAAAGTAAGAGTCTAAAAGAACAAAGGAAGAGTTTTCTTCTGGGAGCACATAGTCAAAGTACAAGTAGATATAATATGTGGAGCATTCAAGTATGGACATAATTTCAATACCAAATACATATGCAGTAGAGTTCATCACACTTTTAAAGTTCAATTCTGATTTATTCTTTTAATGTATACTACAGGGTATACACTACACACCTCTGTTAATGGCATTGGCGTTTGTTGGTTCAAACTGGGAGCCAAATGAATAAAATCTATGTCTTGGGACTTGGCCCTTTATAAATGTTTATCACTTGTTCTGTTTGCTAAACCATGATAGTCAGGTTAGCCCAGCTCATATAGCTAGCATCACACTAAAAAGCCAGTACCTCCCCCTGTGCAATCTTTTGTTAAGAAGCATCATGTTTTCCCAGTTAATCACAGCAGTTCTGCACATTGGACAGGAAACTGTATCAATAGCATGTGTCTGGAAAAGCTAGATCATACATGCTAACTGCTTCATGACAGCAACACTGGGTCCATGCTGACTGTGCATCCGAATATGACAATACTCTAACTTCCCTTGTGCATGGTTTTGAAATTACCAGTAAAGCAATACAATACTTACTGGCCGTATGAACATGTTCAAGTACCTCAGTTTTTCTAGCATCTTATAGCAATATGAATAAATAAAAAAAAACATTTTTATGTTTTGTACCCAACCTGTGCAAAAGTGCTACGCCCAAACCATTGCATGTTTTGAATCTATACATTTGCATACTATTACTTTAAGTTGAATGGTTAAAGATTAACAATATATCCTGGCCTGAAACTTCAACAGCAGGGGGATTATAGGTAAGTTTCTCTATAAACAGACACAGTTTGTTTTTTTGTTTCAACATTTAAAGTTCTGTGGAACTGCTTAGAAAAACATAATGACTGGTTTCCTACAGTCAAAGGTGAATTTTGGTGGAAAGCAAAGGGGAAAGTTTTAATCAAAACCTAAAGTACTGGAATCCAACTCCAACTTTACTGTATGCGCACTAAGCTAATAGTAGTCAACTTTTATCAGCATTGTCATGTTAGCTTCAAAGGTCACTATCCAATTGACAGTTGCAAAGCAAAATGACTCGCTAAAGAGAAACATTATCTTTTCCTTCTCCTCCTCTTGTTCGGTCTCTGACCTTCTGTGAGAAAGGATCATCCCACCGTCTGGCACAGTTTGCCACAGAAGCAGGATTTATAAAAGGGAAATTGCAACTGGCAAGTGGCAAGGGTGAAACCCCCCCCCACCCCCACCCATCCAACCCCCCCAGGCGGAAAAGGAGGGATGGAGAGTGGGACGGACAAAGGCAAATATTTGACAGGGACACAGGAGGATTACTAGTTGGATTTGACCTCCGGGTGAACCTTCATTGTCTTTGGAAGGCAGCCGTCTATGATGAGAAAGCCTTTTACCCCCCAACAAATAGGTAATGAGTGGTAATGAGAGACAATGAGTAAGAGAGGGAGAGAAAGGGGAGGGGAGGAAGATTCAGATAATGTAAGCCAGACACAGACAGAGAAATTACAGAGAAACAGAGAGGGGAAGAGAGAGCGAGGGCAGCTGCAGCAGAGCTGAAAGTGAAGCTGAGAAGGTGCCGGGCTGCAGAGGGAGCATCCAGGGAGTTGGGTGACGAGAAACATTGTCCGTTTGTGGCCACTGATAATACTTTCCATTCTAGCAGGCTCTATGTGTATGCATGTGTGTGTGTGTGTGTCTGTGTGTGTGTTTGAAGGCCTTGTGTGAGCTGCTGATTCCCCTGATTGCAGGCTGGCGCCCTGCTGGCGAGCCCCAGCGCACTGAAATTAAATCCACTCTGCTCCGTTATAAATTATAATGCTTTACAAACAACACCCCCACCGGGGAACCCAGAGGGGCAGAGAGAGTGGGAGAGGAGGAAGAAGGGGTAGAGGAGGAGGAGGAGGAGGAAGACAGAAGAAGATGGTTACTAAAAGAAAAAAAATAGCCTTTTAATGCTAACCTAATAAAACACAGCTGGCAAAAGCAGCCTTTTAAGCAATTGAACACAGCTAAACAATAAAGCAGTGGTGTACAAAAGGAAGGCCAGGAAAACAGACAGAATTTCAATTAAACCTTAGTTTATCAAGCAATACATTGGCCTAAAATTTAGATTTGAAAATTTGGAAGGCCACACTTTAAAAGAAGGGAAATGAGAAGCTGTTGGAAAAAAGACATACACAGGATGAGAGACAGATAAGACATGGATGTGTGTGGAAGAGATTAAATAAAGTGAAAGAAAGGCACTGATACTGTTTGGTGTGCGGGGAAGGGTAGTGAACTGCTCAGCTAAATGGACTTATCAGTGCCAGAGAGGCAGCGTGTTGTGCTGATATACAGCTAGACTGGCACCATATAACCAGATTGATGCTGCGGTAGGAAAACAGAGCACTGTCTCACCTACCGCTCGTGTGGAGGATGACAACCTGTTAACACAATGTGGGGCTCGTCCAAGTGATATAAAGACAATGTTATAGTAATAGTGACGAAAAGATGAGTTGATTAAACAATTAGTCTATCACAATAAGATTAATTGGCAGGATTTTTTTTTTAAAAATCAATAAATTGTTAAAGTGCTTTAATTCAAAAACAGTATTTCAATAATATGTCTTTAATTAAGCCAAAATGCCTGTGTAAAATCACAATGGGTTCAGGGGAATTGTGATGAGCATTTCTCACTATGATCTGACATTCCAGGGACTTTAATGAGCTACGAAAAAATAATAACGTTCATTGAAAATGAAAACTTTACAGTTCAAAAATGAACTAAAATAAAATGAGTCCTCTCATTCATGTGTGGTGTGAAACTCTGTTTCAGGATTATAACAACACTTGGCGCTTTACCCCCTGACAACACATTCATGCAGACTTGTACTAAATCTAGTCAAAATGCCAAAATGGTTCTAGTGCGAGAGAGAAATGATCTTTTAATTTAGAACACTGTTGTGGAAAAAACTTCACAACACAATACAGTCTAATGCAATAATCCTGTAACAAACACTGCCTTTGTGAAATGTTATAATGTTCAGTTATTTGTGACTTCCAGAGGGGTGTTACTTTAACCCTGTCGTCTGTGTTGCTGTCTGAATTTAATTGTATTGTATGGTGTAGTATCAAAATGTAATATCATTAATACATGTCGTGTAATTCAAAACATTATATTGAAGCCATAGTTGACAAAAACAGAACATTAAAATCTATGCCAAGTTTGTATCTATTGCGTGTATATTTTTTGGCTTGAATTACATTGTACAAATTACTTTTCTTGTATCAACATTAATTAAACCAACTGCATCATGTCCATTATGTTATGAATGACAATGAGAATCCCACATCTTATTTTTGCTTGAGGGCCCATATCTTGGCCTAGCTGTAGCTGTAACTGGTCTTACCATTGTCTGCCATTCAAACCTAACACTCAGCCTCAACACAAAGCCTGGACCAGTCTGTCACTACCTCCTACAGAGGCTGTCACAGCCTTTGTTGGGGCAGCAGAAACATGGCCACACACATCTAATGTCATTACTGTGAATGTTTGTACTAGACCTGATGGCCATAAAAGACAAACAGTTAACTGTGCATTCACAATGTCAGCGTTGTAGTTGACAAATCATGTCTACTTGAGTAAGAGCATCACAGTAACTGCATTTAAAATAGTAAAATGGTGTATTTTTGGTAAAATGAGCTAAGCTGACAGTAAAGTAGTTCTTAGCATACTATCATCACCAGCAATGGATAGAGCTGTTCTCCAATCATGTTTATTCCTGCCCAGTTTAATAGGAATTATTCTCATACTGAACAACTCCACAGCACATGATTTATGCCAAATAACAGTGTTGAGTGCAAATGCAGAAAGTGGTATGACCTTGATTTAGTGAGGTGTAAAGGTGGAGGATGGGGTGCTTGATGAGCATTAAAGCGAGAGTGGCCTTCATGCAAAGTTTGCTTCAATTAAGTATGGCTTTTATTTCTTTTTTTTTTATCTGTAAATATGACCTTGTCCCTACCCTTAGTGTATTTCCCAAACTGAAAAGCCTCCATACCATTGTTATATGCAGATATTGCAGAAAGAAATACAGTTAAAAAGGTTGGCACTGAGAGTTGTCCCTTAACATAATACAAAATCTAAATTACTCAATCAAATTACTTTAATGATCCCAGAGGGGAAATCCAGTATCCGGTTATGCAGAATAGAAAAGGGCTATAAATGGACATAATCAACTTCTTTCTAGAGATATAGACTAATCCCATAGTAATCTATGGGATGAATGAAGGGATCCTTAGATGGCACATGATTGTTAAATATTTTTCAGATTTGTTAACTTATGTTTTTCTGGTCACCCTGCTATAGCAAATAAATAGACTGTCCACAATGTGGCTTCAGATAGATGCAAACAAAAAGAGGATTATCAGCAAACCACCAGCACAGACGCAGCCAGGTAGAATACACAAAAGACTGAGCAGACTGAGTCTATTCTAAATGTAAATTCCGCTTTGGATCAAATATGGCCTGTTTCACCTGAAGAGAGCCAACAGAAATGAGAGGTGGCAGCTGGGGTCAGTACCAGCAAGTCTGAAACACACAGCAGCAGAAAGAAAGACATCAGGTGTCATGACCATCAGGATAAACAAGAAGAAAGGGACATCAGGGGAGAGGACAACACAACTTGACAGTAATACGTGTGTTTTCATGTTCAATACTGATGTTCGCAGGCAGGAATATTCTGCAGAAATATTCGTAGCACCCACCACCATCCACCTGACATTATTCATTTTTTGCAAGCATCAGGTTTTCTGGGTTGACTGTCGTCTTGCCCCACAAGTGATGAATGATTGACGCAAATATGCAAATAAATCAGATGCTGCTCTGGGAATTTAGCGACTCCCCCTCTGGAAAGCAGTCTGAATGTGGCTGAATGTAACTCATATAAATAAATCTCTTCACAGCATTTAAAAACAGTTTGTCGCTCATAAAAAAGACGAAAGAAATCTTCTTGAGCGGTTACACACAAAAATGCTAAAAACATTCATGTTTGTGGCTAGCTAGCTAACCAGACGACGCTAGCAGTTTTATGTTGATATAAAATTACTAACCTGGAAAAAGTTATAAGGTGCAGTGAGCAAACACACACAAGGATGACACCTGTACCTACAAACCCCGGTCCAAAGCAAATTTACCGCTGTACATCGATTTGGATAAAAGTGTTTGCTAAATTAAATTTTAACGTTGTAACATTGAACAATTCATTACCGCCACCTATTGACATAACAAGAGCATAACAAAACTAGGAAACTCGTTCTCATTTTTTCCCTCTACAGTCAAAATCCTATTTTTATTGACACTGATCTCATGCATCTCTGTCTCTCTGGAAGCCCACTGATGGAGAGTTATGATACTGGGTTACACTGCAAGATGGGACAGGAAGGGCGCTGATTGTTTCAAGCTTGATTTGACATTTTTGCTAAAATGTAGGGTCTACTGATATGGAAAAATGACATCCCATCCTGCCTGCATCAGCCGGACAGTGAGGACATAGCGTACAGGTAGAAACTCCATATCCATTACTTCAATTTTCTTCTTTTACAATCCTAATTACTTCACAGGGATGGAAATAGTCAGGCCGTCATTTGCCCGGGCAGCATACTATCCAAAATAGTAACAGTTAAGTGCACCAGCTGTCCAATCAGCTGGCTTCTGTTCCCCCTCCCAGCCAATTACAATGTGATGGGGCTTGAGCAAACAAAGTATTATAGGTTGCCGTCCCTTTTCCTGAGGCACACACAACATCTGCAAACACCTGATAGGCCTGAGCAGTGGCCTTCAGCCCCCTCATTGCCCAGGTTAAATTGTTACCACCTTTCTCTAATCCCGACTCTAACAATTAACTGTATGGCCGAGCACTTCAAAGCCTTCAGCGGCCAAAGGGGTTAACCTTGACGCTCCCAGAGATTTGTTTTTGATTTTGCTGAGATCCCCAGACACTTTCATCTCTGGCCCCCGTTCCTTTTTGCTCACTAAATCCCTGAGGGCCAGGGTGAGGGCAGGAGTTGCGGCTAATTTTAAAAAAATCACTGTGATATTTGAAGGCTAATTTTTGAGTTCCCACAAGGTTATGAATACAAACAAAGTGTGAAATGTCCTAAGGTGAAAAAAGGTGGTTTCTATTTATGTCCCAGAACAACCAGTGTGGCTTGGTGGGAAAGAAAATGTTTAACTATGAGTGGTTGACAAAATATTTTTGGTTTATATTTGAAGGTTTGAAGCTGGTTACATTAACCATAATTCATAGAGTTAATGGAATCCAACCAAAGTTGACAATGCCCAACACCAATCTGTAGGTATGCAACTGAAGGGTCATGTTAATGAGGGTGTATTTAATCAAATGTTCCTGACCTACATTCATAGCCTTTAGCAATGGGCCTGGTGTTTCTTGCAACTGGAGCCAATAAAATACCTGATTTTTGGTACAATTGCAAACACTTAACCTTTTCTATACATTGCCTTAAAAACATTAAAATTTAACAAAAGAAGTCAACACTCAAATGCTAGGTGTTAGGGACTGTACAAGAACTTTGCCGATTAAAGTACAGTAAAATTAAATTAAATCAGGAAGTGATCATAGAATAACTGTAGAGGATAAAGAATCTGAACAGAAACCTGAATTCATGATATCTTTTAATACTGATAAGTGACACAGACCCATTCCAGATATTCCTGTGTCCAAGTTAACCTCTGATAACACATGGATAACACAGAACCAAGGAATTGGTTCCTGTAATGTCCAGTTTTAATTATTTCAACTTAGTTTCCCCAATTTTTTTGTTGAGTGGATGAATCTAAAACCATCAACACTGATGAACCTTCAGCTATTGCTGAATTCATTTAATCCTATAGTAGATACATGTAAGCTAGTTTGCACTTTAATTTCGCTGTCTATTGAATGATCAGTTTTCTAAAAGTGGACGTTTAAAGCTCAGTCACTGAATGATTTTACCAAAATGTGTATGTCAAAGTCGTAGTAACATCCCTATTCATGTTTTTCTGTGCTTAAATTGGTATCTTTGAATTGTATCAAATATCCAGACCAAGTTGTTCCTTTTTCACTAAACATTCAGGAGGACATTAACTTTTTACAAAGCAGTTTCTCTGGGTTTGATGAGGGAATCTGCCTGAATTGTTGTCCAAGTCAGTCTTTTAACACTTGAGCATCCTGTGTCGTACATGCCATTAGTCGGCATTGTCACCTTTCCCACCTCTTTGCCAGTGGGTGTGTGTTGGCTGTCCTGGGCCCTACCAGCCTGTTCCAACCCAATCTCTTCAGCTCTGTCAACTTTAACTGTGTGTATGTCAGGGTGGTAGATTACTGTGTGTGTGTGTGGGTGCGTGTGTTTGTGTGTGTCAGGGGGTAATAGTGTGTGAAGAGCTAGTACTCCATGCATCCTGCCCCTCCTCTATCCCCCAACAGTCTCCCCTGCAGCGCCTCAGCAGGAACTGGAGCAAATGCGTTTAGGAATTAAGACTGGAGAATGGCCTGAGGTGTGTGTGTGCGTGTGTGTATATGTGTGTGTGTGTTTATGTGTTCGTGGGGTTGTGCTGCTCTTTTGCTGCGCGCCAGCTCCTGCCAGCTGCCCCAGGATGTGGCCTGTCACTTCACATAGCCACTGATGAGCCACACAAGTGTCAGGAAAGGTGAAGATGGAGATAACACCATCACACACACACACACACATACATACAAAAAACACACACAATAACTACAGAGAGAGATGAGGGAGAACCGGACAGTGGTTTGGGATGTGTGTAGTCTTCACACGACTCCCATCAGTAAACCTTATTTTGAAGGTTTTGAAAGTGACGCAATACTAGTCAGCCCCATATCCCACAGAAATATGACTCAGCAGGCAGGAGAGAAGGCAGGAGAAAAAGAAGAAAAAAAAGAACCCACTCAACTTTCTTGGATGTCATCATCAATCTAGTTCTGGCTCCAGTCCCACTAAACACTTCGTATGTTTTCGGCTACTGTCTATTGTTCAGTGATGTTGTAATACTGTGAATGGAAGGG
>CAFUXE010000534.1:207505-221626 GCA_903364295.1 Serranus cabrilla
GAATTTCTTCATTAAATATCAAATCAAACAGGGTTTTCAGATCTATTTCAGTTGAATGATAATGCGCATGCCTTTCCTCTGCTATATGTGGTAGTGTTGGCTAAGTGGCACTATAGCTTTGGGTCAAGCCTCTGGAGATGATGAAAAAAAAAAAGAAATCAAGAAAACAATGAGATAGAGAGAAAAAAAAAGAGATGGTTTCAGCTAAAAGGCCCTCGCAGCCTGGAGGCAGTCCATACACTCTAATGATCGCCAGCAGCGCGTGTGTGTCCGTCTCTTAACAAAGAATCTTTAATCAAATGGAAGTGTAAAGAGAAGGAGCACTGTTAGAGCATATATGTGTCAGTCTGTGTCTGATTCATCCTTGCTGGGTTGCACACACACAAACAAACAATGCATGTGTGTACTACAAGATGTCACAAAACAAGAAATGTAGTCGTTGATACAAATCCCATACAGTACAGCATGTACCATTTCATTTCTAGTCTCGTATTTCCACAATTAAAAGCCCATCTGTACTAATTAATGGAGCCGTACATTTCACTGCATGTTCCACAACACAGTCCTGCACTTATTAAAGTGTGTTAATAAATTAAAAGGCTCTGGTGACAGAATCCTCACAGGGCTTTTATTTTGAAACAGGATATAACCAGGAAGTGTGTGTTTTTCAACAGATATAGACATTGAGAAGTACTGCTCACACGCGCTGTGTGGCCCCAACGTTACGTGTTGGAGATAAAAAACAACCTCTGATTGGCGGTAGTGTAATACATTCAATCAAGTACTTTACTTAAATATAAATTTGAGGGAACTTGTACTTTACTTGAGTATTTCTATTTTCTACTTTATACTACTGAACTGCACTGCAGATGGAGATATTGTACACTTCTATAAGTATTTCAAAGCTTTAGCTACTTTGCATATGAATGCGCAATATAAATCAGCTAATAAATGATACTGTATTGTTATAGATTAAGCTACCCAGCAGTGTATAAAGTCAGAAAAAATAGTTCCACTTTTATCAGCTGCAACATTAAAGTGGCTGAGTCTTAACATGTAAGTATGGTAACAATATCTTGTTTGATGTCATCAAAGAACAGAGGAGCTCCATTTCAGAGATACAGCATACAATCTATTTAAAGATGACATTACTTTACACAGCATTTGTTTTCTACTTATTTTTCACTTCCTGTAAGGTCTGGAAGAATAACATCCAGGTAACTATGATACCTGTGGTACTACAGAAAAATAGTACTGTCACGTTGTCTGAATGTTGGCACAACTTGGGAGCCATGCATTGGTTCTTGTGACATCCCTAACATGTACGCAGAGGTTGCAAACAAATCTACAAACAAGCATATTTGCACACGCTCGCTCCCTCTGCTACACACATGTGAACAGGGTGCGAAGAACCTAATGCACACTTGCATCCACAAAACCACTTACAAGAGCAGACTGGATGCACAGAGTCAACAGGAATCAAATAAATTGCATGAAAAGTGCATGGAAAAGGTGTGGGCACATGCAGACACACAAACACTCGCAGTCTGTCTCACATACACACACCTAAGTGAGCATGAGTGGAGGCGACAGAGCGTTCACATGGGGTCGAGCTGGTCCTGGATGTGCCAGAGCCAGCAGCTGAACGCTAGTCTGGATATGAAGGTGTCAAACTAGCTTGGTTATAGAGCTAATGTGGAGCTGCTAGACTGGTGCACCTGGGGCTCACACACACACACACAGATATACTCATATGTACGCATAGGTGCACAAAGATACCCACATATTCACACATGTCAGGAGGAGTGTAAACACACACACGCATAAACACATCACGTCAGCATGAAAATGTCCGCCACATTCTGCCTCTGTCTAAACACACAAATGGACACTTTTGTGTCTGCAGACACACAATCAAACAAAGATATGTATGCACACATACTTGTTCACATGTCTGTGAGGTACAAACATGTAGGCCAAAATGTAAACACACACATGGAAACAGAATCACGAAAGAGCAAACACTCAAAGTGCATGCTGTATGTAAATAGCCACACACACACACACCACACACACACAAAGTGTTTTTGCAGTCAGAAACATGAATAATGTGTACAGCACATCCTCTGTTTCATACCAGGCCACTGCTAGTGTGACAAATAAACTTGCTTACACTTGGCGCAGCTTCACACAGCGATGGGCTAAATAGGGCATGAAAAGGTACACACACACACAGGCACGCTCAACACCAGGTGTGTGAGGCGAATGTTAGCAGAGACACATGTGGCTCTGATGCCTGTAGGGATCTGTCCATGTCCTCTCTGTGCCCTCTGCCAAGGCACACCACAGTACTGCCTGACTGCAGCTCCATTCACATACTGAAGCACCTTTACATCACGCCACCACACTTATAATTAAACTGAACGGATTATATTGACATTTTGCTAACAAGACTAAAGACTCAACAGCGCCCCCTTGAGGATGCAATGCTCACTACATTTAATGTGGTGGACAGATTTGTTATGGATATTAGCGGTGTGACGATACATCGACCAGTCAATGATCAACAATCCAATATCGCGGCTATAAAGTGGAAATATTCATACATGTCATCTTTAACACACACCTTATTTTGTAAATTCCCACTATATATTAATTCTTGAGAAAGACAAAGTCTTTTTTGAGTAATAGAAATGTCTAATCATTTTTTTGTTGCTTTTTGTTAGTTGAAATGTACCTTCGTTTAATCGAGGCCCCTGACTTGAATCAAGTCGAAACTGTATTGCCGCAGATTTTGAAATATCACCAAATAATGCCAAAGAATCAAAATAAAACTTTTTTATGTAAACTAATTTACACCCCTAATGAATAACACAAGCAAATCTTGCCAATAGTTTTTTAATAACATTATTTAATCTTTTGGTTTGGTAGATTCCTGTGAGCGTAGGATTGTTTCGTAAAAGCTGACTCTGCAATGCACCCAGGAGACAATTCTGGAAGGATGTAATGCTAGATTTGTTATTTTTGAGTTTGCATGCCACCTTTTCAAATCAATCAAAATCAAATGTGTGAGAAGTGTGCTGGAGGGCTTTGAAAGATATGGACACTTGGTAGGCAGGCATGCTATATGGGAAATCATATGTTTCTGCATTTTGGTGCTTTACCAACAACTTCAATGAAGTGCGATAGAACAGCTAGAACTTATTTTGCATCATGTTTGGTGTAAAATACAAAATAATATTCTTTTCAAGTGACTTGCCATGAAGATGTTACAGGTCAGTGTACGACATAAAAACTTCTCTGGTGAAATTATTTAATTTCCTGAATTCCCTTACATGATCAAGAAGCCTTCTCCAGGATTCCCATGACCAGCAGTAACCGTTTGCAGGGTTAACAAGGGTCCTTAGTGAGTGCATGTGTTTAAGTGTGTCTACATGTGCTAAGTGTAAAGCCTCAGAAAAAAAACGATGCTCAGAGCAAGGTTTTTCTCCCATCTGCTGCATTTTCTTTTTCGTGAATCACACTGTCTCGGTTGCAGGAATCTGCATCAAACTACAGACACTCCTCTTCTTCCTCCACCTCTTCTTTTCCTCAATCCTCTCATCTCCCTCTGAGCTAAATGATCCTTTCATTTCCTGATGACCGACCAAGGCCCTTAGGTGTCTGTGCATGGGTACGTGTTTGTGTATGTGTGTGTGTTTTGGGAATGTGTGAGCAGCTCTGAGGCCACAGTTGCATGTAAAGTTCACAGTTGTGCTGATCCTGTAGCAAAACAAAGCTCTGAGAGAGATGTCTGGACTGAGCTTCATAAGTATGTGTGTGCGTGTGTGCGTGTTTGTGTGTGTGTGTGTATGTGTAAAGATTCTGGAGTGCATATACAGCAAGTTAAATGTTTCTCACTGCATGTTAAAAAGTCTTCCAAAAAAATCTGTTTTGCACACACATTCCAGCTTGTGTCCACACCTGCAAATACATCCACACACACTTACACACACGCGCGCACACACACACAAATCCATAGAGAGCTGACTCCGGAAAATAGGGAGGAAGTTGTCTAATGGTTGCCAAACGTTTGAGTGGGCCCTGGCTAAACATGTGTTTAAAGCAGACAACATCAGCAATCACCACTTGACCCCCTCACACACGCGCACACACACACACGCACACACACACAACCGCGGCACCAGAGGCATTACTCACCCACACTTACATAGCTTGACAGTCACATGTACACACAAGTTATTAGTTGATCAACTAGTAGGTGTGTATATAAATTCAAAATGTGTGATTTGTGTGTTTGCATGCACACACCAAACAAAGCATAAACACACACATGTCCCAACAAGATAATATAATCAAGTCAGAGTGCAGTGACTGCCGACTGCAAAATGCCCACTTCCAGATGTTCTTATGGAGAGAGACGCCACGCTTTTCCACTGGGAATTGGTCAAGGTCCTGGGGCTGCTGCATGTGTGTGTTTGTGGTACACACAGAACAGACCTAGACATAACCATGCAAACGGACACCCTGACACGGCATGAGCAAAACTGGGTCCAGCTGGAGAATGATTCAAAGGCCAAGGGAGGAAAAGGGGAGGACAGAGAGGGGAAGACAGAGAGGACAAATTGCTTTTGCCTGCATCTGAAGACGTGATGTGCGAATGAGCTGTTAAAAGAAAACAAAACTTAAGTCATGCCTGCCAGTTCCCACGACTACGACCCACCCCTCCGTCCCTCCTTCCTCCTGTGTGTCCATCCATCACCCGTTCTCTCCCTCCTCCTTACAGTAAGTGACCCAACACCAAGAGCCTCCTGGGATGAGTTAACAGCGTGGATGAGTTGATGGGGAGGAAGAGGGAAGGTGCTGGTTTATGCTGTGTTCACACTGTGAGCTCAGATCAAAACTAACAGTAAGGCTGGCTGTCTGGCAGCTACAATGTAAACTACTTTTGTAAAAACCCATGGGGTTTGGGCAAAGAGGCGGTTCAGCCAGTCCATGTGTCCTGAACCAAGAAGGATTACAGCATTACGCAACAATATTTGATAATGAAGTTCTACATTATTCAAATTCCCCACTAGGTCAGTGAATGGAATTCTTCTTTCTTTTCTTTTTTTATTCTTTAAATTTGATGATACTGGGTGTTGAACACAGCCCAAGCCAACGTAATTTTCTATGTATCTACATTTTTTGTCATTTGTTCGACTTTTCATTACAGCATCAACAGACCTGGTTAGTGTATGTGCGTAATGTGTTATAGAGCACAGTTAAAAGTTATTCCAACACAACAACTTAGCAGTTATCCCAGAGATAACAAATGATGGGCATAACTGTAACATTAGGGCTTTTCACTTTAGCCCTACTTTCTTTAACTTCTTACATAATTGCTCTTCTTTCTTCTTTCTTTTGGCCTCCATAGATTACTGCTGCTACTTATAATACATTTACAATTGGAATTGTGGATACTTGACTATTTTGCTTTTAAGTTGTACCAGCAGGTGTGCTAGGTGGCTCTACTGTCAGTTTACCACTGTTTGCTAACTTATAACACTCAGCATCCAGTTTACCATCACACCATTCCCTATGCATAGGGTTTCATCTAGCTTGCCTATAGATGCCTACACATGGCTCAACAGACAAATGCACATAGATTGTGTTATGATAACACTTTGCCCAAAATCAGATGGCAACTAGCAGGTAATGGATTAAAACAGAGCTAGAAAGTCCTGCCGAATGGGTCTGTCGACAAGGCCAAAGTTGTTTGCAGTTACTATTGAAGTCTTAAATACCATTTGCTCGCCAAGCACACAGCTAGCGATGCAGACAGTCCTGTTAGCCACCAAACATCTAGCATGGGACTATTCTAAAAGGTCTGTAGGTCAGCAGGTCTGCGTGGGTTGCATCCCACTACTAAACATTATACTGTATATGAAATAGGACACAACGTGTATGAGGGCTGTACCAGTAGCTGAGGAGATGGACTACAGACACTACTGAACTACACTCAGCAATCACAGTTACCTCGGGGTGACAATCCATTATTTTGTCCAGCAGTGGGAAATAGTATTTACTGTATGTAGCTCCAGTTCTATGCATATATTCATATCCATTTAACTACTGTGCCATTCACTCATTTCCAATACATAACACACTTTTTTATAAAGCAAGCATATTTGTTAATTCCAAGAAGCCTATTAAATACTTCAAAAACCTATCTTTAAGGTACATTTTCAACAGAAAGAAAATCCAGATTAAATATGGACATAATATCCAATTAAGTATTTTAATCCATGGCCCAAGTAATTTTGTTTTTTATCAGTGTATAATCACCTAAGAATAGATGTTTTCATTAGCTTAGACTTTATCTATCCATCCATCCATCCATCCATCCATCCATCTCCAATAACCTGCCTTCCCCAACGTAACCAGTGGTATTTACCAGAGCAGGCTAAACATTTTGTAGTGCTCTCCAAATACACTCAGCTCTGCCAAATAGGAAGCTCACATTGTGACAAAAAAACTAAACTATGCCAGCAGCCACTCCTACCAAAAGCTAATGATGGAAAGAATCTCCGTCTCTCCATCACCCCCCTCTTTCTCAGAGGTTAAGAGTAGATGAATAATCACTCATTTGCAGGGCAAAAAGCGAGGGAGCTGAGTGTGCTGCATAAACATTTTCCCGGATGTAATTTTCTCTGCCGGTCTTTTGGCTTTTCCCAGTAGGATGGAGCCCAGCGCCCAGGAGGAAATCGTTTAGGCTCCATAAGTGCCAAATTGTATCCTGGTTTTCCAGAGTTTTCCTGCCTGTTCTGGCTCAGGGCTTTTCCTGTGGTGGGATTGTGTCATGTGTTATGCGTGTGCGGTTAAAGATGTAAGTGTTCTACGAACGGTGGCTTTACAAACTTAAAGGCAGCTGGCTCAGGATGGCAATACCTGTGTTGATGTAGCAAGAATCTGGAAGTAAAGTTCAATAGAAAACTATGAGAGCAAAGAATACGAGTAAATTAAAAAAAAGAAAAAGAGAAAGAAAATATGCGTGAAACTAAAGTGAGAAGTTCCCCTTCCTCAGGCGCCTGTATGTTCACTAAGCTGTGTCTGTCCACATGACAAAAAGCCTGAGAATCTGTGTTCTTGTTGGCTTGTGTGTCATTGGCGTGTTCCTAAATGGGTGTGTGTTTGTGTGTGCATGTGTTCATTTGTCTTCCACGTGTTCCTGATTTGCACAGAAAGAAAACTTAAAAAAAACAACAACACTGCAGCAGAACTTGAAGCTTGCTGCTTCATTAGGTCATCGTTGTTTATCATGCATGGTACAAAACAGCTGCTGTTCAACAAAAATGCTTCAAAAATAACATTATGAAAAAAAGATTATGAGGTCAAAATGTATATAAAATGGCTAATGTTGATGGGGATTATTTTGTTGTTTTCTGTTGCCTCCTTTTGATATTTCGACATACAATTACAGTGCAGTAAAAAAGTGAGTTGAGACACCAAAGAGTTGTTAAATTTCTCTTTTTCTTTTCTGTTATTGTGCATTTGGGGTGGGGGGCACCTTAATTTAGCCACGCATCACTGGAGAAACACACACACCTCTCAAAATACATACACGGTTGTTAATGCAGCTCTGGTCCAGGTACTGTTCTGGACTGACTACAAAGAACAAATAAAAAAACATCTATGTTGCCAGACATAAAACATTAATATGTCACTGACAAATGAACCGTTTGCTACCTAATTTCGGTAAACACATGCAGGGTGGTTGGGGAGATTGGCAGCCTCTATCTCGTGCCAATGGTATTGTTAGCCCCAGCATAACAGTAAATTAAGTCCACATTTCCCATAAAGCCTGCTGCTTCCTGCGGTAAAGAGGATGTTGATTCTTCGGTCAAAGGTTTCCTCTTTAAGGGTTTAAATATGTCGGAAATGATTTGAAAACAATGGTGAGCCTGCAGTGGGAACTATGTGCATGATGCAGGTACAGTAGTTCAAGCTGTTCATCTGAGGCTGCACAGACACCTAATCACCATTTGCATAGAAAGGGTTTCATGTTCAGGTGTTTACATTTAACATGCTTTTATAAATGTTTGTCATTTTCTCTCCTTTTAAAAAAAATGTTGTATCAAAAATACTGCCCCCATTTCTAGATTGTCAATGAGTGAATGTGCACCAAAGTAAAAAAAGAATAGAAACAATTACAATGAATAAAATATATCAATACTAATAAAAGAAGCATATTTTGATTCCTCCAGATTAAAAAAAAAAGACATTTGTCTTTTTCTTTTTCAATTGAGTTTTGGTAAGGCTTTATTGCAATGAGCAAGGACAAGACAAAAACATTTCACCTCTGATGGAGCAGTGCAACATCTGGAACACATGTGTAAAATACCCATGCATCCTGAACTACCTGGCATGTAAATGTGACGGACCAAATTAAACTGCATCACACCTGTTAAAAAAGTAATGCATTGCTGTAATCACATTACATCTGTCTGTAACGCAGTAATGTAAAAAATTATTTTCCTAAATTCAGGGTTTGCATAAGATAAGACAAGATTTCCTTTATTAGTCCCACAACGGAGACATTTTCACACAGCAAATCTTTCTTACATTTCCATTTTGATTTTGTACTACAAGCAGCAATCAACCCTGAACATATGTAAGTATGTTAGAATGATATAAAAAGATTTTGTGGGGGGCAAGCTTGGTTATCAAAGTGATTTGGTAAATTCTAGTTTAAGATTCCGTTTGTAACATGGTTTTAAAGGTTTGATGTATGCCAGCTTCTTGAATCTTGTCCTAAATCTAAGTATTCTATGTAAGTCTATGAAGATGCTTTTTTTTTTAATTTTCAAGTAAGAGAGAATAAGAGAGTAAAAAACTAAAGATATCACTCAGAGATTTGTGAACTACAAAGGGAAGAGGGAGCAGAAGAACAGATGAAAATGTATACACTCACACACATACCTCCACAACCCCATCCACACAAACATACACACTTGAGTTGATCCCATTGGTTGAGGAATTTCTCTGAGCCCCAAGGAGGAGGAGAGGGGGACAGACAGAACACAATTAGCAGCAGCTTGTCACAACTTTGGACCTCTTGAGTGTATATATACAGTTTGTGTGTATGTGAGCGTGCGTGTGTATATGTGTGTAGAGTGTGTGACACTTGCCCTCCCGCACAGCTCATTTATTGGATTAGTGCAAGACTGACCAGTGGGGATGTGGCTGGCCGGCGCCAGGGCCTGCTCTGAGGCTCCACAGCCTAGTTAGCCGTGATGCTAAGCTAACCTCCCACTCACCAAGCCTCGAGGGAGAAGCACCATAGCTGTAGGGGGGTAAGGGTGCTTGTTAATGGGGCCGAGGTGCCATGCTAGCAGGCCTCTCCTGGAGGGAAGGGGAGGGCAGCGTGGACTAATTATAAGGGAAAGCCCCAATTACAAGAAGAGCAAGACAGGGATGGCAGGGGGGCGGGGGTGATGGGTGGTACTGGAGGGAAGGATGGAAACGCCAGAATGGAAGCCAGGCGTGGAAATGCCACAACTAGCTGCCAGTGACAACATCCCCAAACACAGACCCACATAGACATGCACACACACACACACACAGACATAGACATACAGACACCAGACAGCCTACCTTCTGAGGTGCCGCCTGTCTCCCTTTCTCATCTCTGCTGAGGGATAATTGTATTAAGTGTGTTTGTTAGCCCAGTGGCTGTGTGCTTGTCCGGACATACACACACACACACACACACACGCCCAGGCACACACATGCTTGTGAGGACCCTCATTGACATAATACATTCTCCAGCCCCTTACCTAACCCATCAGGGTAACACATACACTAAATGCTTAACCCCACCATTTACCCATACTCACTTAAATACAGTCTGATCCCTAAAACAGGCGTTTAAAGGTCTGTCCCATAGTGAGGGCTGGCAAAATATACACACTTTCCAAAAATGTCCACTCCAAAGGTCAAAAACTCAAATTGGTTCTGATAAAAAAGTACAGTGTAAAAGTATAAACAAACACACACACAAAACAACATACACACACGCATGTGAACGTACACAAAGTTTAACTTTAAATGCAGTTTGGAAGTGCAAGTGCTTCTCACTCCTCCGTGCGTGCACTGTATAGTGAGATGATAATTCAGAGCACTACACGCAGACACACATGCATACACCTAACTGCATGACCTCATACTGTATGGCTTCCCATTCACCACTTTCATTAGAAACACATGTTCAGTGTGTGCATGTGTATTTAGTGTGCAGCGGAATCTCTCAGTACGTGTTATGCTTCTGAATACATTTCCGGCCTCCACCGAGAACTGCTCTTGTATTTTAACTCAATCTTAGGCACTGTGTCCGCACACACTCGCACACATATACACACACAAATCAGTTCTCTAGCTCTACTTTCAGATGCTCTCTCATCAGGGGGCTGAGAGGTAAAGTTATGCTGCAGCTAATTTTGCACTGCAGCCTGGTGAAGTGAGATCAAAGTCTGATTTCAATTTCACACAGGTCCACCTAAAGATGTTTAAGCTCTGTGGGCACATGGAAACCACAGCCAAATATCTACATATAATGCTACACTAGATACGTCAACATGGGGCTATATACACACCTAAACACAGGCAGTGGAAATCAATACAAACACTTTTTCTCAAATGTGTAAATAAGAGGAGGATAATGCAAAAAAATATGTGTTATAGAAACTGGAACATTTGATAAGCATGAAAGGAACCTCACTAAGCTGGTTTAAATCCTATTAGATCAATCCCTGTTTGTTCATGTGAACAATGAATCCTTCATGCACGCTTGTGTTAGTCACAGAGTTCCACGAGGTCCTCTGCTTGGACCAATTTTATATATGCTTCTTTTGAGCAGTTATTGTTAAACTTTCATTGTAATGCAGATGACACTCAAATATATCAATCTATGAAGTCAGCAAAAAAAAGTTATTAGTCTAGCCCTGAACACCTTATCTCAAGCTTAAAAGAATCTCCTACTAAATTTCAAAGCTAGATAGCTACGCTAAGAGCCAATTACTAACGGTGTAAATAATTATCAGATTAATTGACTAAGTCCGTTTCAATAATCAATGACTAATCAACTATCGAATTAGTCGTTATAGGTGCAGCCCCATAAAAAAAAAATATATCAGGGACTGACGCTTTTCACCAATTCAACATCACAAAAAGGATGCAAAAAAACAGGCCCATGCTTTTGTTACTTCTAGGTTAGATTACTGCAATTCCTTGCTTTCATGCTGCACAAGAAATAAGTAGTTCTCAGATTGTGGCTCCTTTATCGTCAAGATAAGGCTGAGATAACAACAACGATTTTATTTACCTCATCTCTGCAAATGCTCCGGTTCAAAATAAGACCAAATTTTTTAATGGATGTCAGTTTTGGAGCCACGACAAAGGCCAAAATGTGCAAGTAGATACAGGCGGGAAGGTGGTCCTGTTCGATCCACCCAGAACCACAAGAGGTCTTTGGACTGATTGTTCCAGTACCATGCAAGAAGAGTCACGGATAGACAAAAAGAAACATACAAACACACACACAGCCAAATGCATGGCCTGCTTCAGGATTATCCCTTGCAGTGACAATGGAAGGATTGCCATAGAAAACTGCAGGATCCAGAAAATCTCAATTAAACCCTCCTCGCAACCTGTCTGACTGTCTGACTGCCCATATTCCTGCCATTCTTTTAGACTTAGTGATTGATTGTCTTTAAATCTGCAAATTGTCATCGTGTAAATACTGTGACTATGTAAAAGGTGTGTCTGTTTCCCTTAAATTTACACTTATCAGCTCATAATACCATATTTAAAGAAGGCCACAAATTCTACATTGAAACCAAGGATACCATTACTACACTATCAATCAAGCTGACAGAGTAAGATCTTATCGTTAATAACAGGCCAAGACTGGTGCCAGAAATTGGTTCAAACCATCAAGCTTTATGTCTAGACTATTCAGGATGTGTTACTAAGACACTGATCTGGGATGGAGCGAGCTGTTCACATCTGGAGTCTTTCCTGTTGTCATCAGATAGATGGAAACAACAGCTTCCTGTGCTGCCGATAACAGTGAAGGAGAGACTTACAGGGATTGAGATGGTAGAATAAGACAGGGAAGGAGGCAAAACAAGAGCACAAGACTGCTGACGACGACAAGAGAAATCTCTCAAAAAATTTGAGGAAAAAAGAACACTTGGTGAGAGAAAGAAGCAGATAAGAGGGAAAATATAGCAGTGGGCAGCTAAATCATATAAAAGTTGCAGCGCTAACAAAATGGCAAACAGACAGTCTATCAAATGTACTGGACTACCTGCTCAGTCTGGCAACAATGCAAAACCTTCAGACACACACTACCTCTGTCTAAACATGCTCAACAAACAGCAAGAAAAGGACAAAGGGACGCTGCTCTGTCTAAGAAAGCTGTCACTTTGCCTCTGCTATGATCTTTATCAAAAGATGCAAGGCTCTGCAGCCACAACATGCTAACGTGTGCTTGTGCTGCCACTATTGCTACACATCAGTGAGTCCAAGCCTGAGTCTAAATCTGTGTGTATGTGTGAGAGAGACAGAGGTGTTTGTTTCCTGTCAAAGCCTCTCAATCTCTTTTTCTTCATAACTTCTTTTTGTGCGGATTATTGTTGTTTTGCTGATGCACCATCCTCTCATGGCCTCCATCCCATCTTTGCCTTGGTTTTCTGTCTCCTCTTTGAAAAACTAGTGAGTCAGTAAACACAGCTTTGATATATTAGGACAGAATGAGCTATAATGTTTGTCTTACTAAAATTAAAATGTGAAATGCTATGCATATGAAAAAAGTACTGTCAGAACTGGGCCCTGACAGTAAATATGAAGAAAGGTTATGTCATGATTTCTCAGAAACAATAACACACTAAATTCCAGTTAACCATAAATACAGCACAGCATGAGTTATACCTTCCTGTGTATAGTTTTAACTATATCAGGGAGTTTCAATGATGGAAGAGAATGCATTTTAGGAAAAAGCTTTACATGCAGTTAGAAGAAAAATTCATAATTTATAAATTCCAATTAAAATCTTGTCATTGTGCCCATTGCACTTTGGGACAAACATCCAACTGGATCTTTACATGCAGAATTCTGCAGGTGGATTTCACATGTACATTGGAAACAATTCAATCGCATGTATAGCAAAATGATGCAAATATCCACTTAGAATTAACATTCCATTTTTCTAATCACCTGAATTCACGCCCCTGTAACACCCTCCGTTCCAGAACCCTTCAAACTGACGAGCGGAGCCCAGAAAAGAGTTCCCTTTGTCAGTTGGTGTTGACAACTAACTAACCTCTCTCAATTACACTCTGACACAATGCACAGAAACCTATTCGCCTCACTGGTGAGAAGAAACTGAAACTCAAAGTAGATCAGAACGTTAGCTGGCCCTAAAAAGAGATTATGATTATTATTGCAGAATATCTCTCTACTGTCAGAGATAGAAAGCAGAGACAGATCAAAACTATGTTCAGGCTCAGTGACCACAGACTGACCATTAAAACAGAAAGATACAAAAAAAAATCATGGCAACCAAAAGCAAACAGGACATGTGGTCACTGAGGTGAGGTTGAGACAGAGATGCACGCCCTATGATGTAAAAAATGTAAGGAAATAAGGAACTTTTACTTTAACGAGTTCCTCTATGTTATTTCAGATTTCAAAGAGTTTAATCAAAAATAAAAAATACTCCTACTGGAAAGAGACAAGGCATTTCCTGCTGCTCAATATGTATGAAAATGCCTCAACCTCAGTGACAGTGTAAGACCTAGACACATACACACACACACACACCCATACACAGTGTGATGTGATTTGTTGAAATGTAATTTGGAGAGATGGCTACTATATATATAAAATGTATATAAAATGAATATGATCCAATCTTAATATTGTGTTAATGTTCATATTATTGTTTTTGTTCTGTACTGTTCATTGATATTGCTCTAATTTTGGTGCTTTGGCTTCGTTATTTAAAGTTCAATGCCAATAAAGTGTATTGAATTGTAATGAGAGAAAATGGGAGAGAGAGGGAGAGAGAGAGAGAGAGAG
>CAFUXE010000534.1:239035-259415 GCA_903364295.1 Serranus cabrilla
GTTGTCAAAATACTCCAGTCTAGACCAAAGTGGAGGACAGACTGACACCGACAGACAGACTGACATGGCTATCCAAAGAAACATCTGTATCACTCTTTAAACAAACTCTCCTCTCCTAATCCATCGGCAGTTAATCAAGGGTAGAGTCCTGGCAGTGTTCCTGAGGAGTCGTCATCAGTGGATTTGACATGGTGGTTTGGCATCAATCTGTGTGCTAATACTCACCCCATACAGTACTCATATGAACTCAGTTACATGACATCCAACTCAAAGCTTGCTGTCCTCTTGCACCACTAAGTCTAAGGATGTTGTCAGAACTCGTCAAGGTCTTGTGCGTGTTGGGAGTGCAGGCGGCGTGATGGGAAGCCTTCCCATATGGTTAATAGACGTGTGACACTAGCAACAGCATGGCAGTGAGGCTGAGGTGGGGCCTACTGGGAAAATAAGATGGTGCTGGCATGGCAGGCGGTCCATGGGAGTCTGAGCTGAGTGGCACTAACGCTGGCTGAAAGTAGGATAGAAGAGGGCGACGGAGTGGGTGACTCATGAACATTGGACTATTACTGCCTCCTCCGGTCTCCATCTTCTTTTTGCCTTGAATTTACTGACCAACCGTCTCCTGCCTTTGACTCCCACTTATAACTGCTCTCCCATGCCAGCTCTGACTTTTCTACTCCCTGCAGCACTTAACACGCCTCTTGGTGTCTCACTTTTCACATTTCATTATCTTTACTTCATACGTGTTTGTCTCTAACCTCGACACAGCTCTCAGCCCACAGTCTCGCTCCACTCTGGATGCCAGGTGCCAACATCTCAAACAAGACTGAGAGATTACACTTCCTTAATTCTTCCATGTGTCTGTGTTTATACACATATACGTATATGCTTAAAGACACTTAGATATAGGTGGCCTGTCACAGCTGTGCAAAATTAGGCCACAGAGGGAGGAAGGGAGGGATGGAGGAGAATTGTCACTCTGTGAGCGTGTGTGTGTGCTTTAATGGTTAACACCATCAATGTCACACCCAGCCAAACAGCTATACAGCTGCCAGTGTGCTCTCTTTGCAGTGGGATGAAAAGTCCAGATGTTACAGTCCAGTGTCAACCCTCAGCCCCCTCCCCTTTCCATTTCAATAGACAGACAATGACTTTTTTGCCTCAGATTTGTATTTACAGACTCCCATTAGACTGGGCACCAAGCTAGATCAAGCTAAGCAATACAAAATACTTGTTTTTCCTCACAAACAAAGAACTGGTCGAAATCAAGGCAGATGTAAGCCTTCTTGACTGTAATGGGCTTTACCACATTAAATAAAAATGTACATGCACTGACATAGAGGTACAGTATGAGTATAAAGGTTTCCACATGCCTCAAATACACTAAGTTTTATGGCATGTCATACAAACATCTGAAGACAAAAGTGTTTATTCTTGTTTGGAAATCCTCAAAGGCAGGAAAAAAGGCAGTCCTCACAGCACCCCATTCCCTCTATCTGTCTCCAAGAACTGTGTCTTTTGGGTGTCTTTGCTGTCTTGACATGATCATTTGGTCACTTTCCAAATGCATTCATGATTTAGCACTTCGTTGTACACACAACCAGGGAAGGTCAAAGCCTTGCCTACGTCTTATTTGTTGTGGTCTGTTGGTCAACAGCATTTTAAAAGAAATGTTCACAACATGAGGTAAGCCTGTCTTGATTGTTTAAGAGCTAGTATGGTAAAGCTAAGTCTCAGCATGCTATAGTTTATGTAATTCAAACAGAATATGGGTGTTGAGAAATACAAAAAAAACATGCATTAAACTTCCTATGATCCCAAATAATGAAACCCAAATGATAGCCACACCCTTCTACAGTGTTATTATCCCTGTTTTAGCCCTCAGCAAATGGCATGATGTTACAGCAAGCTAAAGCACTGACATGGAGGGTCACAAACCACACATTTCATTAGGGGATGGAGGATAAACCCGAAATCCCAACTGCCTACTGATAATCCAATGAAGGCCACTGATATGATATAATGAAATCCACGAGGCAGTACTTAGACTCCAATTCAACATAGCCTATATGTATTTAGCATTTCTAAAGCAACCAAGTTATTGTGCTTCATATGTCCTACTCTAAGAGAATAGGAGGGAAACTACCCTTTATTTTGCTTGGGTCCTTTCATTCTTTACATACAATCACAGTAAGTCTTAATTCATATCTAGTCTCTGCAAAAGCTTATTATAAATAACCGTAGGTACATGCACTGTTTCACCTCCAACTACTGAGGAACGCATCATTACTGTCACTCTGACATGAAGTCACAAAAAATCCAGGTTAGTGCAATGGATAGTTTTGCTTCTGGCAAACTATCATGGTAGATATGGAGCAGAGCCTCTGCAAGCTAAGTGGGGTGCATTTTAACCAATCAATTATGCATGCAGTGGAATTATTGATGGTGAAAATGTAGTGGGTTACCTGCCGACACCAGATATAAGTGCATTGAGGGTTAACCAAGCTGAAAAGACCAGGGTGTGTGTACAGGATTTTTCTAACATGCCTTAACCAAATACTGTGAACATTTCAGCACAATGTAGTGTGGGATTTTTGAATAGTAAGAAGCCACAAAGTAGGTAGTCCCATTTAACTGAGCAAGAAGGGGAAATGTGTATGAATCAAAAGAATTGAGATCCATATATAAATACACAGGATTATATTAAAGCAGAATCAATTGAAGACTGAGTGACAGTGTTATATCAAATGGCATACTTTTCATTTGTGATGGGTAGATGGCCCAACCACAATCCAATTTTGTCCTCCCAAACTCCTCAAAATTCAAATTTGGGAGTCCAAAGCAGTGTAAAAATCCAAATGACATAATGCCATACACCTTCAATTAATGAAGTGTGGCCATTCAGTCAGTGGAGGAAGCTCAGGTGAGGTGAAGGTGAAGTGCCTTCTTAAAGATAGTGTCTGGGGTCTGCAACTTGTAATACGTTGTGTAGTCTTGTGTTGTAGAACATTGAACCTTGATATTAAGAATATGGGCAATCAAACAATTTCTTCAAGAATCAAAATGACCTTTCACCAAAGCAACAAAGTAAGCTTTGAGACCACAGCAACCAATCTCCGGGTGTGATCTCACTGATTGATAAGTAATGTCAATCACCAGTCTGCTTGTCACAGACGATGTCATTGTAAGGTTAAGGTAGAGGTCTGACCTGAGAAAGCCACTCTTCATCCTCCTGACCACTGTGGTCTGACGCCAGGCTGTCTGACGACTCATGACGGGTAATTGGGCCTGGACTTCCTGGGGGCATCGCTGAGAGAAACACAAACACATACACACATAGTGATATACCAGTGATGACATTTAATATTTGAAGCTAATGTCCAATATCATTATAGTTTTCAAACAGGAAAATATCTCTTAAATAAAAGTGTTTGATGTTTCCTACATAATCACTTTATTGAAAAAGGCCTCCAATATTATGGATATGACACTGATGCAGCCAGTGGGGAAAATGATCAGCGTCAACTAGTTTATTAAAACATGTCAGAGTCATTAGGTTTTGACTGATTCTGTCTTTGACAGCGAGTAAGCTGAAGTAAGTGGCAGCAGTTACGTTTATGCTGACTAGACCAAATCTAATCTAATTTAGAATGCTGGACGGATATAAGTCTTATTTTGAAAGATCAAGGTAAAAGTGAGTTTTTTTTCTCTCATATGTGTTATCTATGATATTTATGACATTTATGATATGGATTTGTGACAGTTTATGTGATAAATTAGAAATAGCATGTGTGTATGTTTGTGTGTGTGAGTGTTATGAGGAGAGAGAGAGTAACAGAGACCCAGAGACAGATGGGGGTCTAGCAGGCTTTAATAAGCAGGCGTGGAGAATGAGGGTTAATGTATAGAATCAGTCCCTTCTCTGTCTCCCATCTCAGGGATGGGGTTTGTTTAACACAGGGATGGCTAATAATATTGTCAAGTCCACATCTGGAGCACAGGAGGCGCTCCTGTCGTCATCAACACACACACACACACACTAACTTGCACATGTGCCAGGTGTTCATATAACCTTAATGGAGTCAGTTTGGTGTTTGACACTACTATAACGAATGTCACACCAATCGCCACCCCCACACACAATTTTTAGACCTGCTTCTGAAGTAGTGCTCGCAGTGTGTATAATGGTGTTTAAAAAAACAAAAAACATCCTTGACAGGACTGGGCAGGTAGAATGAGCCCAGCAGACAGAGAAAAGAGCCACCTATAGAAACTGCATTACCAGGAAACCCAGCGAAATAGGTAAAACTACACCGAATACTGTGTACACAACCTAAAATCATCCTAATAATCTTCTTAAAGCGGAGCTATATGTCCAGAAAAAGAACATTTTGGATGATGCTTTGTAAATGTATGAGGGGTCAAAATTAAAATTAATATTTAGAAAAATAAATTCTCAAGTCCAGACATGAGGTCTTTAAATCGTTGCGTTGTCTGACCAACAGATTACATTGATATAAAACATAGAAAGGCAACAAATCCTCCTTTTAGAGGGGCAGGGACCTGATTCCTGCAATGATGGCCATTTTTGTGATAAATAGCTTGAATGATTTGATTTCAAAATTGTCATGTTTATGTTGGAAAAACAATATACTTTTCTTGAAATTACACACAAATACCAGAAGAGGGAAAGGGAGCTTGAACTAGTCAGAAAGAGACAGAGACAGAGAGCGAGAGAGAGAGAGAGAGAGAGAGAGAGAGAGAGAGAGAGAGAGAGAGAAGGCTTCTGTTGTTTTAAAATGGAAGAGAGAAGAACAATGCTTGTGTTGTGTTACTTATTAAACAAAATCACAACTCCCTAATACTTACCCCTGCCCTGACTCCCACTGCCCACCCCCTTTTCTTCATCTCTCTCTCTCCCTCTCTCTCTCTCCCTCTCTCTCTCCGTCTCTCGGGGCCAATAATTGTTCGCCAATTAATTATTGATGTTCTGAAGCAGTTGGTGGACTGGCTGGATCAGGTTTCCAATGGGGAGGAGGCTTTCAGTGGCTGGAGTCACAGCCAGGCTCCGTCCTCCCCATGGGTGAAGCAAAAGCACAACCCTGCTATGCTAGTGTTTGTGCATGTTAGGAGCCAGACTGACCCCGGCAGTTGCAGTCATATCTACCCATCTTAGTGTCCTGCCAGCTAGCCACTTGGCCTTCTGCTTTTACAGTGCTCATTACTGGTTCTTAAGAGACAGAACGTCAATGCAATTTCACAGACAGAATGTATTTTAAGTGCAAACTTATTGCACTGCACTCAGGAAAGGAGCCTGCATGTATGGCTACAGGCAGAACTGACCATGTTTTGTCATTGATGGAAATGAAGAAACATCAGAGAATAAGCATAGCATGTTAGCGTTACTTCCTGCTAAATTAAGTGGAATTAGAAAGGATATCCATCAATTCAATAGTAATAATTCACTTTGGATGAATGTAGGACATTTTGTGAGTGCAGTTTGGACGAGAAGGGACATTCACACTTGGTTTGCTAGCTTAGTGCTGCAGCTAGTAATGAGCTAGTCACCTCCTGGAATTTCCTGCATTATGGCTGGAAGAATAGGACATATTGATCCCCTTTGAAGACTCTGCCGAGCAATGGGCAACATTTATTGAACCCTTTGAGCGTTATGCCCTGGCTAACGAGATCAAGGATGCTAAGAAAGAGCCAGTGCTGCTTAGCGTGATAAAACATGGATAACAGTACAGTCTGACCGCTCCTGTGAAGTCTGGAGATTTGCACTATGAATTTTTGTGGAAGAATTACAGACCAATTTTGCTTACAAACCCCTCGTCGTAACGAAAAGGTTTTTGATCAAGCTCATCCATGTACTGAGGGGCCTCTTCAGTTGTTACAGCATTCCTCAAATTCCCAATTCTGTCCCAAAGAGATTGCTGCATTTATTAAGTCCACATTACAACCAAGGAACCACCAAGTGTCAGCTATGCTCATAGCTGGACCTCCTTAAGCCCAGTGTAGCTGGGGCAGTGCACTGGTCCGAGGATTACCCAGCAACCCTGTCGCCATAAGCACAACATGGCCAGACACTTTGTCCCGGGCCTGTCATTGTTCCTGCCCTAGTGGGGAAAGTGGACACTAGATGTTGCTATGGCACAAACTGGATTAGTGCTGTACATGCTTAATGTGTGGAAACACCATGTGGACCAGATGTTGGTACATTTAGAGTCGGCACACCAGGTGACTGCAGGCTTGGCAGTGCATCCTTCCACCTGTCTCCCTGTGTTACCTCAACTGATTAGCAGTTTCTTGAGTTCAGATAAATATTATAGTAAGGATGTTATTACCTGCTGACAGTTTTGGCTGTAGCTTCAGCCTTCGTCGACAGCCAAAACTGTCAGCAGGTAATAACATCCTTACTGAAATATTTCCCTGAACACACAAAACTGCAAATCAAGATTCAAAGAAGACATGATGAACGTAATCATCCTATTACCTCAACTGAGCGCTTGTAGTACTACACACCTCAACATAACCATCCTAAGCTATCGCTTGTGGATGACTAAACTACTTTAATGTTACCAAGCTAAGTTCAATGACAGGTTGCAAGAATATTCTTTAGTGAAACTCCCAGTTCTTAATTTGTGTAAAAGGCAAACAATAATAATTTCTTTGTTAAATAGACCAGACCTAGCTCACAACCATGAGTGTGAAGACCATGCCCATAGCTGAGAAGCTGCAGCATATTAGTGGACAAACTGAAACCTAAACTGTACATTTACTCCCAACTGACAACTACTGTATATTTATCCCCTGCTCTGATCCACTCATTGTCTGAAGCGACACACTGAAAATGAAACTTCAGTTCCACTGGCATTGCTTTGTTGTGCCACTTTGAGAAGAATGATTTTTACTTGTGAAATGTTTACTCAGTCATGAGTATCACATGTAGTCGATCTACACGTAGTCAAGCAGAGATCACTATAAGAGAATTATTATCAGAGATGTCATGGTTTGAAAAACTATTAATCAGGGATTTATTAAATTATGGAATATGGAATTAATGAATATGATTAGCTTAATCCTTAATTCAGAAAAAAAGATAGACCTATTAGAGTTAATCATTTTAGAACATGTTTAATAAACTAAAATACTTATTATCTGTGATAACAGAGACAGCTGATAACCAATGTCGTGGTACCTGTTTATTTCTTATGTTTTTAGGATTGTGGCTGAACAGACGTGGGATGACGTTTCTTTGTTTAATAAGCTATTTGGAATTAACTTGATCACAAGTCCTTTAAAAAGAATGGATTGACTTAGTAAGCACAATGGCAAAGTTTTGTGTGGCTTACTTATAGAGTGGCTAGGAGGTATATGCTGTAGATGCCTTACATTATATATGTACAAATTATGCATAATTATAAGATTTACTTCCAACCAACATGGGCAAATGTGTATTCTGAAAAGCCTGACTCACAAGCTGTTTTCTCATGATGGTTGATATTTAAGTCAAATTTAAACTATAATTTATTAAATATGATTTCCAGGCAACTCATAACTATAACTGCCTTGTTAAAGAATAGGATAAATTATTTAATTTTGGACCATTCTTACGTGTGCTTGTGTACCCACATAAGCAGAAAAACAATCTTCCGCACATTGCAGAGGAACAATTTTGTCTGTGTCACAGTCTTTATTGAGTGTGGAGAGAGTGGTGTTTTGCTGTACCAAAGATCAGCAGCCAGTAGCCTATTAGCCAAAGTAGTGAAGGGAGTCAGAACAAGAACAAAGGCTGCCTAGGTATTACTGTAGCCTGACCTGCTGGGGCCTTGGGCCAGGGGCTGGACAGGCCGATCTCCAGGACTAGATAAGGGCCTAAAAATCTGATAGATCTGGGGGAGCTGGCTGCATGGTGGATGGAGGATATTCGTCTTGTCTGAGCCGGCCGCTCTGTTCACCTTTATCTTTTTCATTTGGATTTTTAAAGATTCCTTTTGTCAGTCTTTTATTTTTCTCTTTACTTTGAACTGCCGCACTTGGCTGCCAGACACTTCACTTGTTAGGCTCCCTCTCGACTGCTCTACCTGTCCCTCTTCTCACTTTCCTCTCTTCTCGCTTTCCTCTTTTGAGTAGTACTCTGGCAGATAGGAGCTGGCATGCTGACAGACTGGGATAGCTTAGTCATTATATATCATTCAAGGCCTACTTGATTGACAGCTCCTTCATTCAGCCAACACTACACATAACCCATCTTTTCTCTGCCTCTCTTTGATTACTGACCCAGTCATGGCGACATGGTTTCTCTTTACCAAACGCCTGACGCTCCAAGGCCTTCACTCTGGCCCCTCTCTCTGAGCAATTAGATCTATTGACAAGGCAACTGTGGCTGGCCTGTCATGGTCTCAAAGTCCCAAGAGAGCAGCCGAGCCAGCCAGTCAGTCAGTCTCCACAATTAGCACATTATATGACAGGTAGGGACTTGAGGGCCACAGCCAAAAAGCCTAGGCTCTGTTGCGGCCATCACCGCCAAGCTCAAAGGAGCCAGCCAGATATCCAGGAGGTAAACTAGTTTGTTTGCTTCTGAACAACTTTGTGGCAAGGGGTAGAGGTGTCCAAAACTTGCCGCGGACAGCTACGTAAATATCAACATGAAAAACAAAGTCTGAATGGAGGTACTGAGTGTGTAAAAACCTCACATCCATCAAAGTAGAGACACTGTTATGTCAGGGATTGGTAGTTTTCATTCTGTTGTTAACCTGCTCCAACACCTCTAGTCAACAGATTACAGGCCGACCTCACACACTGGGCACTTTTGGAGACACAGACAGGAATCCTGTGATTCCACTCAGCTATAGATAGAGGATTCCCCAAACACTGAAACTTGGATGGAGCCTGCTTTTACTAAGCCAGATCGTACTACAGCATCTCCTCTGTTTGTGAGTATACTGTATAATGTGTATCTCTTTCTTCCTTATCTCTAGAGGCAGTGCTCCATGTTGCTGTCCTCTGCAAAGCTGAGTGCTGCCCGTAGCTGCTACAGATGGACAGGTGGAGATAGTGTCCATGAAGTGGCGCCACTGCTGCCTTTTATCATCCCGTCCTGGAGGCTCCGGTCTGGCCTGACCCTGGCCCTTCCTCTCCCCTTCCTATTCCTTTCCCTGCATACTGCATTTTTAATCAGCCTGGGTCATCCAATATAGAGCCACGAGACCATGGCCTGTCAGTCAAGCACTGCCACCTCTTTGCCTTGTGTCACCTTTTTAGAGATACAATCTGTTCATTAGACAATTAGCTGAAGGGGGTATTTATATGGATTTATTAACCTCATTCTTTGACTCTTGCAGTACTTCTGTTTCTTGTCTTATTTCCTCTCTTGCTATTTGTTCTGTCTTGTGATGGTTTGATCAGCAATGTAAATTAGACCTAGATAGCACAACTTGTTCCGCAAGTAAGAACCGTGTGTCTTTTCAGCTTCGTCTGCATGATGTTTATGTAAGAGGAGACTGAACAAGGGGCGTATGGCTGTGCTGTAATTCATCCTAAGGTCAAATCAACTCTTTCTCCTGGATCACTTCTCCATTGCGCTGCCAAGCCCTGGAGGGAATGGCAGAGGAGAGGTCTGGCAAGGGGATGCATGCTGAGAAAAAGGATGTTGAGAGTTTGTGCACGGGTGCAAAGCGCAGAGATGGAAGGTTGCACTCCAAGAGCAACTTGACCGGTATCAGTGGTGTCTAGGACGCGAACCCTGAGGGAACATGGCAGGAGCACATGAAGTTGGTAGAGGGCTTAGCAATTATGTTTATAGCTTTGTGACCTCGCATTGGTTTACACTTGGCTGGCTTGGGAAATAAAAGAGACATGGCAGTGTTATCTGGCTATTGTTAATTGGATGTAAATGTTAATGCAATGAATCTCTCTCATTATGCAGCCAGTTTCGCTGCCCATGCTGGCAGAGAGAATGGTGGAATAAGCTGACGCACATGCCCGTCACTCTAACATGTCCTCATCGCTCTGACACTAGGGGAGACCATTAGCACTAATTTGAGAAAATATCCTACCAGTTAGACCTGGAGCACTACAGAAGTCAACAGAGAGGAGTAGAGAGATTAGGGTAAACACAGCTATCACTTGCCCTGAAGCCGCCGCAAGAGCTAATTACAGATTTTGTGTGTTTATAATTATGGAGTGAGCTCAAAACGCCAGCCGATTCCAGGGGGTGGATTGATTCTGTGTGTGGCCATCCGTGTGCACTCTGTGCTTTTGTGAATTGGCCTTTCAGAGGGCAACCTAAAGTGCTCACTGTGCTGTACATGTTATTGAATTAGAGAGAGTTTAGGGTGTCAGCTAATTGGTCTGAGTGCAGCATCTTATAACATTGTGCAAACATGTCCTGAAGCCGGCATGTAATGTGGCGGGCAAAGGATGGATTCAACGTGCAGCACCAAACCAAAAATTGTGGATTACTTCTGGCAGGGTTCAGAACTTATGAAATAGTAGAAATGGTGGAGCTATCTTTCACCAAAGTCTGTCAGAGAGGAAATGTTATGGCTGGAGACTGGAAAGGTCTCTTCTCAGCATGTGGCACCAATAAGAGGCTAAGGACTGGCTTTCAACACAGCCAACAGAAAAATCTGCAGGGAATAGGGGTCACTCCCTTGACTAATGATGCATACAGTACATACGGGGAAAAAAACATGTTAGCCAATGCAACCATGTAATAAAATAGTACATGCTCCACAGGCAAACACAACAATGGCATCAACTGAATATTTTTATAACTCCCTTTTGTAGCATATCTACTTTTTTTTTTCAAATAATACTATTTTAGTATTCAGATGAAAGGAAAACTGTTACCAATATTCAATGACAAGGTTGTGAGCAAGGACATCTGTGAGAATGTCAGCAATTAAGCACAACATAAGAAAATCTTAAACTAAAGAAATACTCAACGATAAAATGGCCGACTTATCCGGCATTTTTAAGACAAAGGACTTCATTTATTTATTTATTTTTTTATTTGATCACGGTTGATTCTACAATGTTCGTACTTCCAATCATATGGCATCACGCTCGTAATCTTAAAATCAAAGATTTGCATGTGATCATAATATGTTAAAATCATTCTGATGAAGTTTTTTTTTTTAAAGAAAAGTTATAGACAATCTTGGAAAAACTGGGTCTTTGCGCTTCTTGTGTGACTTTAAATGACCTCAGGTCTGATTTGCATATACCTATAAGTACATCTGCAGTTAACAGTAACAATGAAAAAAAAGAAAAAAAGATTTAGTTAGTACTTACCAGCCAGAAGATACTGATGGTACTGCACCAGGTCTGAGGCCAACACCAAGGGGTGGTTGGAGTTGAAGGGTGGCTGAAGCTCATTCCATTGTGGCGTCCTGCTCCCAAAGACAAACAAACCATGAGGCCAACTGTGTTCATGGAACTTTTTCTAGGAAAAAGTGGTTAAAACAGTGTTACCTGGCTAGAGTCCAGCAGGCCCTTGGACAGGTGCTGAGCTCCAAGGGTGTGTCATCACTGATCTTCTGAGCAGTGCTTATTGGCCTAGGCTCAAGGACATGCTCCACCAAGTTACCATAGCAACTAATGATGTAAAGCGAGTCAACAACCGACTGCCTGGACTGATCTATGAAAGGAATGTGAAATAAGGTAAATAAAAAAATACTGCTCCAGCTGCTACTTACAGTGATAAGGAAAAGGCGTTTTATCAAGTGTTGGACCTTCACTTTTGGGAGTTTCTAACCTTTCTCTCTTTTCATGTTGGGGTTGGTGATGAACCAGGAGTGAGACGAGGCGAAGATGGCAGCCACACAGAACTCTCCTCCACTGGACTTACTTGGCGAGATCTGAGGGGGCGGCTTAGCTTTGCTTCAGGGAGGAAAAGAGTTCAACATTAAAACAAAGTAAGACCAGTACTGCAGAGTCTGGCAGCAAAGGTGCTCCGTGTGGTGTCTGAACATGGCAAACTCAAAGTACATGTGAATCACTGGTTTAAATACTGTCACCAAAAGAGACCATGGAGAAGGAAATTGTGAACAACCCTGTAGTTATACACACAAGTTTTGGAGGGAAGAATTTTCCCTCCAGAGCCGACTTTATGGTTTTTAAAATGTAAACTACATGAAATATGGAGCACCTTTGAGACCATGATGTAAATTCCGGTTTCTTCCATATATCAAACAACCAGAATCTGATTAGGAGGACACGATCATTTTCAACAGTACAATACAAGAAATAAAACACCTTGGAGGCAAGTATATGCAAATTACAAAGCGACATCTCTGAACAATAAATACAAGTTCTGCATGCAAGGAGCTAAGCAAGAGAAACTGGACACAAATAAAACATCAACCTTACTGGCAAAAAATGAGAAAACTATTTTTGCTCTTGCACAAAAGCTGATGTATGCAATATTAAGAAAATAACCAAAATTTGTCAATAACTCAAATGTGTATGCTTTACAAAATGTCCACATGCTTAATTATCCAATTAAATTCAATCAAATTGTATTCATAGAGCCCACTCCCACAAATTTGTTTCAAAGGGCTTTACAGACTGTACAGGGTCCTTCGTCTTTTTTTCTCTCAAAGCAGACAAAAAAACGTTAACATGGGTGGGGGGGGGGCCTCAGGGAGAGCAACAAAGGAGCGATGTTGTTTGCACAGAACAGATCAACATAGTAAAACACAGTAGATAGAGTGTGAGAGGGACAAAAAGATCAAGATAAACAATGGCAACAATAATAGCACTAACCCCCATCCCCTATACGCAATTCAGCTACCATTCAAGATCATGCTCCTGTCTGAAAACGTTAGTACGTATGAGACAGACTGTCCATGTAGAACAGGTTTTTCCATTCATTTAAGACATTTTGAATTGTCTTATCACAGTAGAAAATCAAAGGTGGAAATGTTACTGATAGCTGAATCATCATCGCAAAAAGTTGCAGTTATTGTGCACGTTCCCCTCGGTCCTTCTCACTGTATCACTAAAATAAGCCACTGTTAGGTTTTTTACTAACACCTGTGTTTTTCCTACAATGACAAATCAAATGTCTGCTGTGAGAAAGAGGCCTATAGTCTTCTCCTGCTCTGGGTTAAAATCCCATCAACTCATAGTCCTCATGGAGCGTCACGGCCCTATGGAAACACCTGGAGGGCAAAACAAAGCTGAGAGCTTTAACTGACTACATTGACACTGAACCTCAGCATCCATGTAACCTATCGCTCCAATATGCAACCAAAAACAAACACGATATTTGGCAACGACTGCTACATTGTGCACAGGTTGGGCAACCAAAACAGTCACAATGTTTCCAAAGCCTTGTTGAGTGACCACTGGTTCATCACCACTGGTGACTAACGAACAGTGTCATGTCATCGGTCACAGTTGACATATTTACAGCATATAGTTTTCATACATATAGTTTTCTAACTTGAGGTTTACTTCTTGTTTTAGGAACTTGCCAGTTATGTGAACTTCAATGACACAACTGCTTCTCCATATATGGTAGGGACCAAAATGCTTTCAAGTTGAACTGGATGCACAAAGTCTAAAGGATATCTAGAATAAACACAATAAAATATGTGTCACTCAATGGAGTGTGCACCTCACACCAGTAGTGTCCAAGCTGCCTTCCCTGACTGCGTCACTGTGTGTTGGCCATAGAAGAGAAGTTATTGAGTTATTGGATTATTCAACATGTCAGAACTGTTTGAGAGGGAATGGACACAGAGAGGGTTTTCACCTGGAATAGAGCTCCCCATATGGTAGTGATCAGAGAACAGTAGCAAGGTCTAGTACTATCGTCTGGCCTTATAACCAGCCCGGACAGTAAAGCGTGGTTACAACAGATCAGACGTGAAGTGGGCCAAGGGCTTGAAGACTCACGGCCGTGTCACACACTCCCAAAGGGGTACTTAAACCTTGACCTTTGGAAACCACACTGGTGTGGAAGCAACACACTCACGAAAAAAGAAAAGTATTTGAGGCCAAAAAAAAAAGAACAATGTGGAGAGCATCTGGACGAGCTGGGGACGCAGAGAATGAGGGTGCTGCAATTTTATCGATATAATAACCTGCTCAACTAGCCAGCCAAGTGGTGGCTAAAATTGATCACCGTAAGCACTGGTTAAAATCTCACAGCAGGAAAAATATATACATTTTCTTCCAAATACACACAAAGAAAACCACAATTAAAAGGAACATAAAAACTGCAGCTTTAACTCTGACTGTCTGCAGGAGGTGCTGCTATTACTCTCCTATCCTATAGGAGGTGCAGGTTGGCATGTAAAGAATGCTCTGACAAATGAGCATCCATTGTGGAAGGTGTGCAGTCTGAACAAAAAAAACATTAATACATCTGCCTCAGAGGACGCTGACTGTGAAAGTAAATAGACAATGACATACAATGAAGAGAAGACTGTAGTTCAAAAGTAATGCTTGTGAGGTACGTGCAGTGTCCAGTAGTTTAACTAACTTTCACAATACTAGGCGCTGAAAGCTGTTGCTGGTAAAACTCTCTTTCTGCTTCCTCCCTTCAGACTGTCTGCACCTCATAAATTATTCCCTGGGTGCAAGGAAATGTTGATGTCTCTGTTTGGCCAACACCGTGTGAAAGAGGGATCAGGAAAAAGGAAGTGGTGAAGGTAGAGAAAAAGGCCTCTAAACAAGTTTTGTAGCTTGTATGTATTAGTGCTGGGTCAAAGGGGAGAAGGCTGAATAACCAAATATCCACAGTAAGCCCAGTCTGTGAAAGGCAGATGGAGGGGGGAGATAAAGTCACACTCAGGATATTGCATTGGCGAACTCCAGAGTGCATTTGTCTTCTCTTCCTCAGGCCTATTCGTTTGTTAGTGCATTCAGGGGAAAAAAAAAGTATAACAAACAGGTTCAGTTAGCTAACCACTAGCTTTGAGGGGGTGTTTCCATTACTGTAGTTTTCTTTTCACTAAGCTTGTTCTCTTTTTTTCTGCCTTTCATTCTTGGAATAGAGAAAGGCAAATTACATAAATATTACAAAAGACATATTACATAGAAGATCAGAATGTAAAGGGTATGGGAATGTTGAAAACAAGCGATCTGCTGGTCTCACAACATTTAACTTCTTTTTATCGCTCAAGAGAAGGAATGCTGTTCCTGACTTTAACTGTGTGGTCGTGCTAAGTCAAAGTCCTTCTTTGGTGAGGTGTTTGATTGCTGAAAAACACTGGTGTTCCGTCTCTACCGTCGCTGGAAAATATGTTAAACCCTCAAAAGCCCTGTGGTTCACTGGTTTCAATAACCCAGGAAACACAAATCATATTTCAGAGAAAGATGATGTTGGTTTTAAAGGGTGAGAGCTTGGGGCTGATGACTAACAACGAGTATTAGAAGATGTTCCAACCTCCTCACCGTCTTTATATAGACTTTGAGGAAAAAAAGAGAATTGCTGTTGGATATGGATGTTGAATTTTCTTAATTCTTAATGGAAGAATGACAAAGCAGGAAGGACTTGTGGCAAACTGTAAGAGTGTGATAGCAAGGTATAAAACAGGCTCCCCACTATGGTCTCATAGCTGATGAGCTGGATTTGAGCCTCTTTGAAGAAGCCTGAGTTAGCACCGAGCCTGCCAGCAGGACCAAAGATCACAACTCGGTATTCGTCTCCTCTGGGTGCAATGACCACTGAAGTTTATTCATCTGTGTTTTAAATCATCCCTTTCCTCTTGATCTCACTTCAAGAGGATTAAAAGTGTTGAGGTTTCTCCCCTTACGACACAGAGACACAGCTCCGGCAGAAAGGGGGCGGAATTTCTGCTCCCCATATGGAGGACAGAAACCAGTTTTTCGAGTGGTAGGAAAGTGGGATGGCGAATGGCACAAAGTTACAAAAAAGGTAAGCCATTATTAATACATTCTGAAACATAAATATACTGAAAGCCACTGAACAAAGAGCAAATCGCTTTTTTTCTTCTCCCTCTACAAAATTGCATTTTATACGATTGCTCTTTAGCAGTGAGTAGATCCATTTTCTTTGCAACTTTAATCCACTGAAGACTACTCATGTCATTTCCACTTTTAATTTAACAAATGAGGACTCCTGACTGAGCTAATAGCTTTTCCTCAAGGGCATAATTCAATCTGCGACATCAAACATCAAAGTCCCTTTGCATTACTATGCCTGGGGGTAACATGAGGCGCCTCCGAGGGGGGATGGAAGTCCAGTGGCAGCTTCCATTTATTTTCAGGGCCCTCGCGGTAAACAAATATGATAGAGCTCACTCCAACTGGCCATCAGTGACAAAGAGCTGTACGGCTGTCACTGCACTGATTCTAGGACACATGGTTAATTCAAATCAGAAAAGGAGCCGCTATTAAGAAGGAAAAGAAAGAGAGAGAGGAGGAGAAAGCGGGCAGTCATGTGGAGGACACATCCTTCAACGTCACATTTATTATTTTACAGCAGCCCTTGGAAAAGGGGCAGCCTCGGGGCTGTGTCAAACACACAGCACTGATGACTACCACTGGGAAACTATTTCTTTACCTGTTCCTATTCACAAAACTTTGCGTATGCCTCAATAGACAACCAATATATTGGTGCAAATGTATGCTGTCAGAAGGTTGGAGTCTCACACTACAAAACAACCTTTTAAATATGTGCTTAGAACATAAAATGGACATTTTATTTTGTATATATATTTTATATTATATTTATATATATTTATTAAGGTATAATACAGTTCACAGCATCCTGGAAAAGGAAAAAAATGGGGGCTAAACTCAGGTATTAGCGAATGGACTGTCATAGCGCACGTCTGAAGACATTATTAGAGAAACAATATAGGCTTGACTACCTCCAATTTAAGCGGAAGGCAGTTATTGTGAAAGTCAAGATTCCGCTGCTAATGATGTGTACCTTTGAACAGTATACGCTCTGAAATCACTGAGGGCAAAGATGAAGCAGGAGGTGGATGAAAACAGAAAGAAAAAAAGCTTCAATTAAACAGTATGAGTGACTGACCACAACAAAACATGAAACCCAAGACTTGGGGAATGCACTACATGCTATTTATTTTCTAAAGTGAACGGAGTCAACAGGGAGGAGCTGGAGAGCAGGGAGTCGGAGAGGGAAAAGTTCACTTCACTGAGCCACTCCATCATCTCCCCATAAGTAACTCTGTCATAATGGGGCTTCTTTTGAAAGCTTGTAAGCATCTGATTTCATGAGACAGCATTGAAAAGAGACTTGGTTTCAAAGTCTCTTCAAAGTTCCTTGAATAGAAAGATGCTCTAAAATTTGAATCTCAGAGAAGGGCATTAAAAGAATGGCATAATAAAAGTCCACAGCTGGTAATGTCCTGATTAAAAGCCTTAAAATCTGATTAAATTGCCTTTAAATTCAGTCAACCTGTGTTGGTGGTGGCAAAGACTAGTTGATGTTTTTCTCTGGAATATCGAGGGAAAATGGAGACTTTAGGAATAAGAAGTGTTTTTGTTTTTTGTAACTGGACCTAAATTAACCTCACTAAGAGACTGTCTATCTCTGACAAGCTCCTGCATATTTTGTTGACCATTTTTTTTGACAAGCAACTTATTCTCTTAAATATCTTGAGTCTCATCTGGAATAAACAGCCGGAGGGTGGTTTGCATCAGGGAAAAGACAATCAAAGCACACCAGTACAGAACACCAACAAGGCTGTGGCCTCACCATGGCAACGTGGTGATGAAGAGAAGGAAACTTCCCTCTCTATCATGGCCAGGCCTATTAAATCCTACTTATATATAATATATAATACTTATATTACCACGGACAGTCTACAGTTTAACATTAATACATTTGCCTTCTTCGTCATAGAAGTTGAAACGTAACTTCAAGATATTGATAGCAGGGGCACCATGCTCAAGGCCACAGGTACGGCACTGAACAAAATCAACAAGATGCTACAGACACCAAAACCTGAGAGGTTTTAGAATTGCGTGAAAGTGTAGACGGGCTACAGCTAACCTCAATTATGACTGACTTATATGCTGCATTAAGGACAGTGATGGCTCCACATTGCTGGACATAGCCCATTGTTCCCTAACTCCCATGACCCAATAACTAAATGATGTGCTCCCCAAGAAGTATAACTCTAATTGGCCACATGATGGTGCTGTAATTAATACTAAAAATGCAATTTTGAAATATGACTTGAACTTTGGTACGCATATCCAGCTCAATGTACAGAAGGCTGAACGGACCATGAAAAATGTCAAAAGGAGTAATGTGAAATTTGATGGTAGCATCCCTATCTTGGGAATCAATTTTCAGCTACAGTTACATTTCCCGAAGCATTTCAGAAGCTCAAGCAGAGTGAAGCTTTCTGATGCGATGTGAAAACAAGCTGCCAAGAACAAGTAAGTGACGCCACTGCCATCACATAAGTCTAAGTTTACTGTTTACTTGATGCAAAGGTGGCAGAGAGCAACGACAGACAGTGAAAGATTCCAGAGGGAGTCGCTGTGGCCGTACCTCAAGAGATACATGAGGTTAAGTGAAACAACAGAGGTAAGTTATGTGTTCAGGTGTTTACTATGCAACTCCAAGATACTCTCAACTTCTGAGACATCCAACTCAAATTCAAGTACACGTTCAAGTGATTCTCAAATAAACTAACTATGGTCAATCAAGCTTACCATAGTCTGCAAACACCAGTAGCTTCAAGCTACATGTCAACAGCAGCCATCAGCAGCCACTTGACATAAATCAAATAAAAAAAAGAAATAGATAGGTGATAGAAACCAATACTCTACGACTGAATTATATACCAAAGTCGAACTATAGGCTACCTTCTGCTGGCTTTCAGGGTTGGTAAGGGTGTTATAAGCCACCATAGTAGTGGATTGCTCCAATTACCCACAAACCTGATTCCAAAGAAGTTGGAAAAACTGTGTAAAATGTAAATATCACAGAATGTCTGAAATAACTAAAATCTGAGTTTATATTTACAAACACAAATCAGTTTGAAGATTGACTTCTTAAAACCCATTTGTCCTGGTAGGTTTAGGGGTATGGGTATGGGTTTGGATTAGATGCAAAGACAATTTGAGAAGAACTGTAAGGTCAGAATTTAGTACAGTATGAGGCTACACAGTTCTAGGGTACTAATATAAGACACTTCATATTTTTACCATAATATCACAAAGCATCGCGGTGGACCGGGGTTCAAGTCTGGCCTAAGGTCCCTTTGCCGCATGTCGGGCATTCTACCATTCTCTCTGTCACTATCCAATTAAGCATGAAAAATACCAACAAAAAAAAGAATATCACAAGGCATGATTTTTGCTTGCAAACCTAAATTAAACTGATTTTTTTTTAAACCAAAGAACTACACAAATGTTTTACACAAAGGCATGTTTTGTGGAAAAACATCACAAATTGTACATAGAGATAGAGATAGAAAAAAAGGAAGAGATAGAGACGTTTTAGTGAGTGACTCTAGTGGGTGGTTTCAAAGAAACCACATGTCAACCAAACAAAAGCGCTATAGCACTGAGAAAGCCCAACAATGTGTCCCCTGGACTGGCATCTATGATACAGACCTGGGTTTTCTTTTTTAGGTCTGCAATGCTCCTTATAAAAAGACCAGGTAGTCATTAAAATATGAAACCAAAACTGACCAGATATAGGCATAGTATGTACCAAATCTAACAAAAATCCTTTGTTCACTTCAGCACGGTAGTGGCTTGACCACCACGTGGTGAATCATCCTACTGCTCCAAAAGTTCAACATACACAGAAAAATCAAAGGGTTTACAAAAAAACTCAAAAAAGGCAAAAAAGGAAAGAAAAATGATGAGAAAATAACAAACACTTCTCTTTTGGATTTCCCCTCTTGGGGAATGACTGCACAGACTCTGCAGAATGTGTTGAAAATATACCAGGAGACAAATGAAAGGAGGCGGTGTGCTGCGGTGGAGTATACAGTTGCATGCTGTCGAGGGAGCCAAGGAGGGGAGAAGCAAAACTCACCATGGAGTTTTAATGGCAAAACATCCCGCCCCAAAGAGGTAGGGTCTTCATGAGAGGGGGTGGGGGGTGGGGGTTGTAGGGGGTGGGGGGATACAGAGATAGACGGAAAAACCATTATTAAACTAGCACACTTGAGCAAACACACTTTTCACATTACATACTTTTTGACGTGTCTGTTTAAGTGCACAACACATATGAGGCAGGAAGCAGAATGTCTGTGTGCTAAGATGGATTTGAAAACCTGCGGGATGGCTTGATGATTCATCTGCTCAAGCTGCTCTGTAAAGCGTGATACCATATATTTGGCAGATGCAGCATGTCCATAGACTTTTTTTTTTCTTCAGACATCTGTCATGTTTTTTTTTTTTT
>CAFUXE010000534.1:259480-279629 GCA_903364295.1 Serranus cabrilla
AATGATGGGAAACAGTTCTGATTGTTGAGATTGAGATAGTTTAAGTATGACAATTTGTATAACAACTGGGGACACCAAGAAAACTAACAGCACTCATTGTTAAGACAAGATTTCATGTGTTTGCATGTAACTTCTTTTTTTAGTGTGAATGTGTATTTATGGCCGTGCATTGTCTTGTAAATGTCCGTGTGGGCAAATGTCTGTTCACTGTGATTATGTCAACAAGTACACAGTGTGTGTCTGTGTGTATGTGTGTGCACGCAGAGTCATCCAGAGTGTAGTGTCTGTTTCAGGGTGTATTTCTGTCAAACTGTCAGTCTGTGCATGTTTCTAGTGTTTACAAGACATTAGGAGTGGGAGTGTGTTCCTGTGTTTATTCTGCATGTTCAGAGATAGTGACAGAGCTCCGTAAACAGTTTACAGTAAATAAGCCTTTTCCCTACAGCAATAAAGGTCCGATGAGACTGAACTTTGTCCCCTCCAGCCAACCTCCCCCAGTCATGAAAAACAGAATATCCGGCCAACCAAAGCACTCTGCAGCACTTCCTTATTTTATCGCTTTTGCTGCATCCGCCAGGGCCCTCCCAACGATAACACACAGTCTTCAATTAGTCTTGGTACATGGATGTGTAGAAAAATGATCCTCTGGGAGACAAGGAGCAACAATTCGGACTGGAATGTCTCACTCCTGGAGCGCAAGTTGAGAAATGAACATGCTGGTTGGTATAATGGAGGTTCCGAGTAAACTGCCACTTATCAAAGAGATGCAGAGGAGGGTGGACGGCCTCTATAGTCTACCCTCCGCTGAGCCTGTCGAACCTGCTGAGGCCCCACTCTGGGCTTCCAGCTGGGTAAATGGACGGGCTCCAATGTGAGAGTGATGGACGAATGGGGTGAGATCTCTATGGGCAGAGCAAAGGCCAAGTAGTCTCCTGGGCTTACAAGATGCCACTTTACATTGCTCGCTCTGACTTTCTTGAAAGTTACTGTTAGTGAATTGTATTGTTGGTGGCTGACAGAGTGATGGGAATTAATGACAGCAGTCGTTGAATGTTACGCTGCTGTGCTACCTTTCTATGCTAACCTGGCTTGTGGCAAACCCTAACAAGTTAAGGCCAGTAACTCAGTAGCCTTCTCTGGGTGAGTGAAACCTTCCCTATCTCCCCAACAGGTGACACTGATAGCAGCTGAGTTGAAGCCACTGCTTCACAGCAAGCAACGTCAGAAAACAAGGACAAGCAACCTGTTTAACATCTGTTGCAAATCTAAAAATATAAACCAATAGATTCATGTTATAACATTGAAGAAAAACCTAATATTCAGTAAAAAAAAAAAACAATACTCAAGAGCATTCTGTCTCATGAGAGCCTCAATTTAAAATGCAACTTAGAAAGTCACCTCTGTTACTTCATATGTCCCTTGTTACCTGGCAAACTACACATACACGTAAATGTTTTTGTTAATAGCCGCACCGTCTGGCTGAACGAAAGAGCAAGCTGCATGTAAATCCAGAAGCCTGACTCACAAAACTGCACATTTTTCTCAAATCAAGAGAGTCTTAATAGGCCTTTACAACCCATGATGCTATAGCTGGTTGCACCTTGGTGACCGATCTGCCAGAGACACAAATCCTGGCTTCCCATTGCACAAGACCCAATGGAGCTCAGAAGAGTTCCACTGAGACGGCCATGACAGCACAGAGAGTACAAGGACTGCTAGATCCACTGTGTCTCACGTCACTTAAGGAGAAGGACTACACTTTTTTTTTTTTGAAAAATGAAAGGATAACTTCGCATAACTAACGCTCCGATCCATTTTAATCAAGTCTGCTGTTTTGAGCTACCTCAGTGATTGTGCTCGCTGCTGTTTCTCTGTGTTAAACAAGGAACACTGATTGTGTTGTCCCACACGGTGAGTCTGCTTGTGTGAGTTTCTGCCATAAGAGAAAAGGCCAGTGTCGCGGCTGATGAAATCGAGTTCATTGTGAGTGATAAAATACACAATTTATGTATGTTAACATGGCACTTAGGAGGCTCATCCTCTTGCTTTGTATCATGTAATATTTTTTTTACTGTTAATACTTATATTTGGATTAATAATTACTTTCGATATTTGCTAATAACCAAACCCGCTCCTACCTGATTCCAATTAACCTTATAGCAAAAGTGATAATTGAAAAGCATAATTTAGATTAATTAGGTTTTTAGGGTAGAATGATTGTACTCAAAAACTAAAAATATATACAGTGCTACAAAAAAAAACCCTCAAACCTTTGCTATTTTTTATTATAAATAAAACACTTATAAACACTTGAGCTGATAATACAGCTCACCAGCTACACCCTCTGCACCAGGCTGTCAAGTGTCAGCTGGAAGTTTTTCATCTTATGGAGACAAATGAACTGCAGGTCAGGCTTGGAACTGTAATGGTTACTGTGGTGAATTTTTGGTTATATGTTAATGACTGTTTTAGAGATAGTATTGCTTTCGATGAGGCTATGTGCTGTTTGTACAAGACTGCATGTCAGTGGAGGAGCAGTTGAGTCATCAACGTTTGTATGATTGTAGCAGTTGTGTCCTCAGGGCAGGAATGGTTTGGCCGTTTGGTTTTATGACTGTCTTTTGTTGTTTTAGTACAACACATCTGTTGTTCATGTAAGCAACTCATGGTATATAAGATAGAACAGACTGTATGTTCGGCAGAGAACAACATGCTGTGATCTTCTCTCCATGCTGCATTGTAAAGGATTTTTATTCATCACACCGGGTCTTAACTAATTCTCAGCATGTTAAAAGCAGAAATTTCTCTCACATTAGAAAGAGAAATTAGATCGGGGTTGGTCCCACAATTAACCGACTGACGTACGCTGTGCATGTTGTGCTCTCTATCAACCTCTTTCAAAAGCTTCAACTGGTGACCCTAAAGCCTGACCATCCTCTACACCGGTCTGATGGTTACATCAAGAATCAGACTTGTGACAGTGAAAACATCTGATGCTTTATGCCCTCATTATGTTCCATCTATAGATCAGCGTGGAGTATACGTCATGGTTACGTCACTAGTAGTTGTGTTCGCATGCCTCAGAGGAAAACAACTATGAAACTAACTATGAAAACAATTAAGAAATAGAGGGGAACGGAAGAGTTTCATTGGCTAACAATGCCTCACTGAACTGGTCAATTCTTTGGGAAGTTTTTCTTTAAATCATAAATAATTGCTGCAAACCATATATGTGTGTTGTTACATCAACTCTAGTTTAAATCATCATGTTAAATTGACCACTGCTTAGAATAAAACAAAGATATAAAGTCATGTTAAAGAAAACTGTCCACCATAGACAGGGTAGACAGGCTGCACAGTTCTTGGGTAGAGAAGAGTCCCTCACAGGTCAATGGCATGTTGGGAAACACAAGTTAAACATGGGTCAGTGGAGTAAAATGGGCGTAAGACTGTGAGTGAGTGTATTACTGAGCGGAGGCGGAGGAAGAGGAAGGAGAGAGAAGGGGAAAAGACCAAGCGTAATCGACCTGTGAGGGCAGCGACCCCACTCCCAGAGAATAATCGTTCACACATTCATCTCTTAACCCGTTGGCCCTAATAGCAGCTCCGCCTGGGCCATTAAAAAGGGAGGGAAGTGAGGTCATTTGTGCAAATGGTTTAGTCTTGCTGCCATGTGATGTTGGGCATTGCATTCTTAAAGCCCCTTTCTATCTCCGGTCTCAGTGAGGGTCTATAAGACAATGGCTCTAGCGCTGTGTTAGCTCAAACACACGTATTACAGTAATCTGAGGGCACATCTGCGGCAGGTCACAGGGTCCCATTCATTCTCTTGCTGTTGTCTTTCTCTTTACCTCGCCTGCACTCCATCTGCATTTGCTTGAAAATGTCATCAGTGGGATTTGGTCAAGGGTGGTGTTTTGTTTTGTGTGTGACAATCTTTCCATTTGGATTTTCATTTGTCTGTATTAAAGTCAGACTGTGTGTAGATGGGATAAGTGTGCAATAGTTTGTCTGCTTGCAAATCCCCAATGTATCACCCTCGGGCATTTTGACAAGTTAAATCCTCAAACAACTCTGGTGGCTGTAGGGACAAATAGACTCCTTGCTGACTGCTTTGATGTTTTCCCGCTTAATCTTTTTCACAGATAAAGTTCTGACAATGACATTTCGCCGAGAGAGAATATTTTGATTTGGAGACCAATGCCCTTTTTCTTTTGGGATTTAATTAAACTGGGGCCAAACTTCTACGAAATTTGGCTGCTAGAAATCAGAGACGGAGTCAGAGCCAACACTCCTCTTCTGGTGAGGGGCTCTCAAAAGACTTTAAGGATGAGCTGAAGCTTGGCTGGGCTCCTGCACTCCCTGACATGGCCTCATCCCGAGGGGGGTTATCAGGCGGATGCTGAATCACATCCGACTCTACCTCCCTTTGATAGGAGGAAACACCAAAATCCAAATTAAAAGAGGAGGGGGCTCTGCATGAACCTGTTGATGTTTTCTGTGATGTTTTCTGTGATGCATTTTGTACATCGGGGGTGTGCAAGCACGCCAGGGTCTATGAAGGTATCCTCTCATCCCACAAAGGCTGTAAAAGCTTCATCAACGTGTCTATCTGTGTGTCTTGTGTGTGTGTGTGTCATGGCACAGTGCACACAAAGACAGCCTGGGAGGGAATGTAGGTTAAGCAGCTGGTGTGTTCCTCTGCCGCCCTGCCAACAGGGATCTGCCCATACAGGTGTAAATACAGCTGCCGTACGCTTCACTCTCTCTACCACACATACACACGCAAACACATACGCACACACATGAAAAGAGAGAGAGCGCGCTGGCTGCACAGACAGACAGATGGTGCCTGGGCACTCCTGTGCAAGTATAGCGTGAAAGCATATGATATCTCCCCCCACTGTAGGGGCCAAACCTGTTGCTTCACTCACTGTGTGTGTGTGTTTGGTGTGATGGTGCAGCCGTGTGCATGCAGGAGCAGGCCGCACAGCTGCATGTCCTAATGCATTAATACTGACGCCTGGCCTGGCCTGGATGGATGGAGGCCTGATGATGTCCTACAGAGCCAACATAGCTGTTTGAGGTGATTGGGTGAAAATTGTGTGTGTATGTAAATGTGTGTGTTTGTGTGTGTATATATATAAATATATATACACACAAACAATATATATACACACAAACAATTGTTTTGTCTTACTAGCACATATTGTTTTTGGTAATAAATCTTATTAGTACGTACCATAGAGCTTTATTTTTGTATAAAATACATCAATGGGTCACTCTTGCACTGGGTGACATGTTACTATCACATCGTTATCACAAACACACACACTGCAATTTGCAATTCTTTCTGACCCAGCCCCACATACATTTAACCTATGGTAACGTCATGAAAGATTATACATTAACTATTCCACACAGCGATAATGCTTAGCGCTGCCTAGATTGACAGCTTGGTTAGAGTTTCAAGCAGTGACTGACACTAGGTTAGAGATTCATCAGTTGTAGTGGAATTATACAAATGTCCTTAGGAGCACTAAGAGAAGGCTGAGGCACCTGATTCTTCACAGATTTTCTGTCTCATGTAGTACTGGCAAGATATAGTGGCAAAAAGTTTTTTTATATGCTTTTATATGCTAAAACCATTTAAATCAGAGCTATTTTGAGACCCTCACATTGTATGACATTAAACATTCCAACTGCTAAGCCCAATGCAAACCACCAGCACAAGAACATGATAATAATTATACCAAGGCAGGACACCACAGTAGACTATGTGCTATAATAAATTTCAAAAAAACGAATGAGCTTTGCAAGTCATCTTAATGATTTGCAAAATGGCCCGACGGTATTGGTGCTGACCACAGGTTAAGGTTTTCACTTATCAAATATCACGGGGATTAAATCCCTCGCCGTCTGTTTGAATCATTATAGCATTTCCTATTCAAACAGGGCATGAAAATTACATTTAAATGAAAATATTAAAATCTGCCCATATTTGTGGAGCCACTTGTACTCTATGTAAATGCACTTAGCAAAGGCCTGTGGTTGCTGATGGTCTTAAAACTACATAATTTCAATGCATGGCGAAGATCCAGGTGAAAAAGAAAAAAGACGGAGGTGCACGAGGGCAGAGCTGACTTGCTTTTAAAACTGAATTTGCTTCAGTACTTGAAGCAAACAAGATTACACTGCATTTTAATAAAACTTGAATATGATTTGAAATTATTGGCAGGGTTTTATTTCTATTCTTGATATGCATGATGTGTTTTATCTGCTTTCCAAACAGCCCGCAGACCAAGCTCGCTTGCGTGTTCTGCTTCATTACCCTATGCAAAAAAGTGGTGACCTGAGACAAAAGAAGTCCATGAGCATCAGCTGGATGTGAGAGGAAAAGCTTTGGCCTTCACAAGGCTACTGTTGACACAATACAGTGTTTTTACAATGTGATTAATGGGGGAAAAAGACGACAAATCACAGACTGAACTTAAGGATGCAATACAATGTGATTTAAATTTTCCTCAACAGCGGTCAAACTGTAAATTTAGTAGTGAGTGTGCCAGTAACACTTTTACATTTTGACTGTTTCAGCTGTTTACTCTGGGTTGTAAAAAACCTTTTTATTTATATATAGTACACATTTATTAATACATTCACAAAATATGAACATTGTGATATATTTTAAAAATGTAAGATATATAAAACTCAATAAGCTCATTTAAGTCAATAGGTTATGTAAACTCAAATCTGTGCAAAATCCTTTTTTGTTAGTAACCTTTCAGTCAATGATGTTCAGGGACAGTTTCCATGGTGAAGAATGAACCTTCAAGCTCATCATGTCTTCATGATTTTGAACACATTTATAAATAATTGTGTTTTTCACAAGTATTAATTGTTAATAAATATGATAATAGTGCCTATAGAGCCTTGGCATAACATAAATGCTCAATAAGGGGGTTCAATTATGTGTTATCAAACATAAAAAAAGGTCTGATAAGTGACTAAAGGACCACTAAAGGAAAACCAGTGCTGTGATTAAGTCCCACTAAGTTATGGATTCTGTGATGGGATCATTTCATACTGTAGCTGTGTAAGACACATGCTTCTTAAACTGGAGTTCCTCTGGGGAAAAAAAAGGTTGATTTGTGCATGTGTGTGCGTTACCTACCCAGAGCGCTTTGTGATAGTGCCCAGAGTCATGGGCTGTTTGATCTGAGCCAGAGGCAGCACCACAGTGAGGCTGGGCAGCGGGGTCAGCCGCGGGTTCCCCATGTTGTTATTGGTGAAGTTGTTGTAAGCATCCTGGCTGCTCAGCTTGGCTGGAAAACACACAGAAATACAGGATTTTTAAAAAGTGTTTTCAGTACTGGTTGTTCCCCTGACAGCAGGGTCACAGAAATCTCCTTTTCATAGATTTGGAGAGGAACACAACATACAAATATGTCAACGAAGAGCCGTCCCAGGTAATAGTTGCACAATACTGAAAGTTGCATTGTGAATGAACTTTTCCATAATTCATATTTCATCGCTCAGGGGTTTGAATTGAATTAAATTAAATTAAAAATTAATTCATTTTGTTAGTCACTCAGTTTAAATCAAAGAGTAAAAATTCAGCTGACAACCAGAAGTCCATTTTGCACAGCTATCCATTTTAGGACATTGCATTGACTTCCATTAATTGGGGACACCTTAACCCTTAAGGTCAGAATCTAATCCTAACCTCAATTCACACCTGACCCCTAGTCTGGTCCAGGACCGGGTCTCGTCCCGGTAAGGACTATTGGTCCCAACAAGTTTGGTGTTTATACGATAAAAGATTCCCAGAAAGTAACAAAATTGTGATTGCACCCACACACACATACACACACACAGACACACACAAAACAACCCCAGGTTCAAGGCCTTCTGTGGAATGATTGGAAATAACCAGCTCAAGATGCTTCATTACAAAGGCTCAAGCTCTGCTTCTAGTGCCTGGAAGTCTGTTAATCAAGGCCAATCAACAGGCCCTGCACACTGGTTCAACACACACAAAAGGCCAAACACACAAACACACACACACACACACACGGAGGATCCAAAGAAACACATCTCATCTCACATATCCGTATGCAGCTCCAGTCAACCTTCCTCAGACCATATCAAAGGCCTGATAAACTTCACCAGCAACATCAACAGAGGCTGCTAAAACGTAGTTCATTTAGTATTTAACACATAAAGCCTCCATCTTTTTCACATTTCAGCACTATTTCTTTGTAAGACAAGAAAGTTGAGCATGCAATTTTGTGCATTTTGTACAAGCACATGACTTTTCTTCATAAGGCCTGGCAAATTTCCAATCAACATGGTGATCTTTGATTTCATTTACATTTTTTCTGCAGAGAACAAGAATCACGGTGCACAGCTTCATGGTCAATAAAAAATATTTCTTTGTGTAGATATGTTTTATGACAAGTTTATTTCTTGCTTTCTGCCTAATATTGAATTAGCCAAGAATTGGGGAAAACACTTAAGTTATTATTGTACAAATCTCAGAAAAACGTATTTCTTAACAAGGCCAAATTAAACCGTAACTACCTGCATGGCTACATACTACAAGAGCTAAGTATACCAATAGGTTTTTCAATGTTTTATTTTCATTGTAGTAAAGTGACCCTTTAATACTATGGGAAAAGAAACAGTAACATAAAACAGTTACATAGAAACACTAGACTATAGGGAATAAGAAATGCGGATTATATAAAAATGTTCCGGTAATCCTGTGACAATAGCTTTAACAAAAAAAAAAGTGTATCCTGTTGATTCAGTGGGCAGCCCAAGGAAAATTCCAAGTTCAAGTGCTTTCAAAAGAAATAAAGAGCAAACCTGTGGGTGCACCACAATACACTCCCTGAATGTTCTGCGTGTTCCATTTGTTGCCTTAATAGGTGAGTGACAGCCGCGTAACATAAAGGAATGAAAAGAAAAGAGGGGGGCTGTGGAGACAAAGAAAACAAGGCGGACATCAAAGGTTACAATAAAGGTAGAGGAGGAGAGTGCCTTGTCATCGTTTGGAAGGAGCGATCAAGAGGAGGTTGAATGCAAGCGGAAAGGGACTGCTGAGTGTTTTGGTCCAGTCTTTTAGATCATTAACGTGTAGCTCTGAGTTTCATTAGTCCTGCCAAACCTCTGCTTTGTGGTCCTCTAAAGGGCTGTCTTTTAGACCTCCGCAGAACAACAATGCTGCGTGACCTTCATAGTGGGAGAGGAGACCATTACACAAACCTGTCCTTCATTTCCTCCTGCTCCGCTCTTGGTAAGACTAACAGAGGTCTCTACCAGGGCAGCTCCTGAAAGACCTTCTCATTTCAAAAGTGCTACACCCCAAGAGCCTCTGCAGGCACCTTTTGTGTTGAGGGGAAGGAAAAAGGAGGAAAAAAAATTGCAAAGGACGCAGCCTGAAAAGCCATAATGGTGCTTCAGCTAAGACGGAGTGGTGGGTAAGGTTTTGGGGGTGCTGGTGTCCCTGAATTTGGCATGGACATTTCATTTTTTGCTCCACTGTATTATTCAAAGTGACCCCCACCCTCGCTGTGGATTTTTAGAACAGTTGTGGCCGGACAGAGATGGAGGGTGATGATACCGTTGCTGTCACTCAAGGCCAAGAGGTCCCTAAACTTTCAGAACCCCCGTAAAGACATTTAAGACAAGTTCATGTGGAACGTGTTAGAGATCACGCACCAACAGAAGATGATACATGAAAAGACGGCTTGGATGGCCGAGAGACTGACAGCAGGAGTGTGTGGCGTGCGTGTTTGTGGAGGTGAGGATATGGTGAGGAGCTGTGGACAGAATGAGTGAATGCTTGGAGGGGCACTGATCAAAGATTTTAGTATCTTTTAGATCCACATATTAAAACAGATGTTCTGTTCATGCATGTCCGGGCTATTTTGATCACAACAAGACACGTTGTAAAAATATATCATGCTATTTACCTCCACAGAAATGTTTTTATGTAACTGCCTGATCTACTTTCCAAATAAATAATCCTGACTCTCCCGTCTCACGCGATGATACTATAGATATTTCATGACATGAAGGGTCACTCAATTTTTTTTTTCATGTCATTTAGTCAAACAGATGTTAAATCGATTAATTAGAAATATAAATGCAGACTGAACCGGTGTACATAAGTTGCAATAATTACGTTTTTATTTATTTTGCTTTCATTGCTTTCCATGTTTCAGTCCTTTTTTAGTATATTGTATATTTTACACGAAATGGATTGATTGATTTTTACTTGAAGTTTTTTATTTTGAATATGTATTTTTTTTTAATAGAAATGATAAATAAACAAACCAACAAAAGAATAGTGCATAAGAAAACTAAAAAGATCTAAAAGAGCAAGTGCATACATTTCCAATGTTTCTATGGTAAGTGTGGAATTGCAAATGAAAGCAGTGGATGAGGATTGCTGCGCTGCACTTCTTTGCTGTTATTTTCATAGTGAGAGTGGTGGAGCAGACATATGCAAACAACTGGATTAGGGGTGTGTCTACATCCACCTATGGCTAACAGTTGAACAGGAAATAAGGCCTGTGAATGTGTCCATCATTTAAAAAAGATTGACATTTATAAAACAGAATCATGTATATGTAGTGCTATATAAACCTAACAAAAACGGTGTGTGTATATATTTTTAATTTGCATAGAATTATCTTTGGGATTGATTTAGAATTTAGGGATTTTAAATTTATATTTATATTTAGATATTACTCAGCCTGTGACACACAAAATCTAGTCAAATATATAATATAATATAATATAAAATAATAAAATAATATAAAAAAGCTGTGTTTGTGGACTATCATCACGACCTGCAGTGCTGCAGAAACTACTGCTCTCTCTTTATACTGCCACTAATGTTGAAGCCTGAATCAAACTGTGCAGACTTGTTGCATGTTCTCAGTTGTTGCCGAGATATCTGGTTATTTACTATAATTAATCAAAACTGAAAGACAAAGTCTTAACAGAAAAAAGGTTGAGAGGAATCCTGAGAGAAAAAAGGCTGATCAGGGCCACTACAAAGAGAAATAGAGAGACAGAGCAAGGTAGACAGATAAGAAACGTCTGGCAGACAAATAGCTCCTGACGGAGGCCATGATTTGATTAATGACCGGGGCGTGATGTGCCTAAGCACTGATACATGACATCCCCATGGAAAGAAGATCCATCAATGCAAATTTAGCCCCGTCGCCATCTTCCAGAGAAAAACACTGACCCTTCCAAAAAGTCACACTGTCACCTGACCCTCGTCTCACTTTCTCTCTCTTAATCCAACCATCCATCCAGCTCTCCTCCATCCATCCCTTCCTGTCTCAACAACATTAAGCCTTTGCGCTCCCTCTCTCTCCTCAGCTGCTCCATGTCACGCCGTCTCATGTTTCTCTCCCTTCTTTTAATACCCAATTTGCATCCAATATAAGCAGTAGGCTTCCAATGAGGAGCAGACGTGCGAAAGGACAAGCTCCGAAGACTGTGTCTACACAAATATTGTGTCTTATTTGAATTGTTCCACCAGAGAGAAGATTTCAGTTAAAGAAAAGAAAACTCGAGCAAGACCGGAGAGGGACTGGGTTAGGAGTCACCAGGTGAGGCAGGTGACATGTTGAGTGATGCTCTGGGAATTAGGCGAGGCATTATCGTCCTTTAACCTGAGGATGATAATGAGGTCCAGGGGTAGATAAAGAGAAAGAGAAGGATGTAGAGTGCAGAACACTTTACAAAAAAATAAAAGAATACAAATATGGTGTCTCAGGAAGGGAATACTTTCATGAGTTTGACTAAGAGATCTACAGGTCTACAGCAGATAATAGATAGAATTGGTAAAGAAGAAGTTATAAATCTGCAATGAACATTTTGCTTTGGTTAGGCACCTATTGTAATGTTAAATGTTTTGAAAATTAAAGGCTTATATTATGATGGAAGTATACAACGGTTATTCCCATCCCTTGCTCCATTATGTCTCATAAGTGGTTTCAGCTATTTTTGGGTTGATACCATATATCAGAGATATGGTGCTAAATATTACCATTATTTTAGCACTCAAGATTTGAATGACAATTAGACACAAATCCCCCCAAAATACCACATTAGGACACAAAAACTTTGCAGAACACCACAGAGAAATCCATGCTGTGACATCTCTAGATTTGCATTTTTCAGCAATTGTATGGCGAGCAGTTCTGTTGTGGAAAATGCCAAGTTACCTCCTTATTATCAATATACATAGGAAAGCTCCTTCCATCCTCTGAATGCTCTAGGTCTCTAGTTTGTGATTGTAAAGTTTTATGAGCCTATGATTATCCTAGAGGTGACAGCAGGGCATTTAGTACAGTAAGGTAGACCCCTTTTAAAATGGCCAAATCAGTATTTCCTTGCAAAAAAATATTTGGAGCGTTATTAAGCCCTCTTCCCGACAATATATCATGGCGTGGAGTTTTCCTCGTTTTATATGATATACATATTTTCTCCCTAGCTTAAGACTAAGCCTTTAACAGCCTCTCAAAAAACAGAAAGTCAGCCTATGACACTGGCGCCCTCAAGAAGTTGAAGAGATTGAAGCTGATGTGTTTGGGTTACTTCTTATTTTCATGGCCAAAAAGATAAAAGCTCTTCCTGAATGTAGATGTATATATAAGGTAAGAGTAGTGTGTAATAAATAAATATACCAGCTAATCAATGTGTTTGAATAGTGAAAACTTTCTGCAGCAGCCTTAAAAAAATGGATCACAGTCAGCCACTAAAACTCTTGTTAGGGATTATCGGCTGTGTGAGACAGGTTTCATAAACAATCATACCAACAAGAGCAAACTGCACAAAAACTATTGGAACGTTATCTCTGGGTGTTAAGGCAAATTATCTCACAGTGGAAGGCTTGTCAGGTCAAATGTCTATAGACAGAAAAACTCCCACATACTGTACATACTTTTCTTGAAATGTATTAATTGCAGCTGATGGTGGTCTTGTGAATGAAAGCTTGGCTGGTTAGTAAGCCCAAAGTTAAATTTATGAATGAATGTTCTGAATTTAGTGTACAGCCCCTTTAAATAACAGAGCTTATATTGTTTTTAGTTTAGGTTTTATTATTTAAGTGAGGTTTTTAGTTAGATAAAAAAGGGTTTCAAAAAATTATATAATGAAAAAGAAAAAGATTGTCACCATCACTTCTTAAAATAGTATTTTGATAAATTACCGATATCGGCAAACCTGTATCAGTGTTTCCTCACTTCCTACTGTTCATTCCTTGATAGTCCCAGACATGTTGAAGGAGGGAGGGTTTAAAGTAGAAGAATGAAGAGGAGGGAGGGGAGCGCAGTAGTCTTTCTATGCAGGAGGAGAAAGCTGTTCTACCATACCAGTTCCCCAAAGTATCATTATTAAAACACTCACTTCCACAGGGGGAGGAAAGAGAGGGAGAGAGAGAAAAAAACAGAAGGGAGGAGAAGAGACAGAGATGAACGCTGGGAGGGATAAAAGGGGTCGAACACAAAGAGGGAAGAAAAAAAGAACAAGGAGCGGGGATCCCCCACTGGACAGAGTAAAAACAAATTAAAAGAGCCCTTATAAAACACAGATGCTGCAAAGAAAATAAACTTCACAAGATTTACTGTTTTGCAAAGGAATCGGAAGACTGGTGGAAAAGCCATCAAGTTTTTTCTTCTCCTTTCATTTTTCTCTCTCTCTCAGGTAACGTTGCAGCGGAGGGATCTATCTCCCTGGTTTTCCCTTTCACCCCTCTCTTTACTCTTTGCGCGGTGATCTTGCTTGTCTGCTATTTTCAGTGGAAGCTCAGAGTCGAGGTCAGGCCGGCCTGTGTGAAAATGGCTTCCTGCCCGGTCCCCTGCTCCCAAACTGCAAGCTAACGGGGAGCTTTTATTAACAGCCCTATTTGGGAACATTTTCTGAGCGTTTTGTATTTTCATTGACATTTCTCATGTCAGGGAGCTAAAAAAAAAATTGACAACTGCAAAAAAAAAACAAAAAAAAAACATATTTTTTTCAGATTTAGCCTTAAAAACGAAAAGAACAAAAGAAAAGAAAATGAGATTTATAAGTGTCCAACATGCTGTATATGGCGAAAGAGTGTCGTGCTCAGAGCGGTTTGAGTTGTAATGAAGAGGAAAAGGCAGCAGCTGTTGTATTGCATGCAAATACACAGATGCACATACACACTTATGAAGCAACTAGAGAAAGCAGGAGAAGGAGAGATGATGTCTGTCTTGTTCCTTATAAGAAAATAACTATAAAATCTATAAGATGTGGAATAATTGGCTAAAACCTGAGTGAAATTTAAGTCAGCCAAAACAAAATTCAGATTTAGCCTCAGAAGCCTCCTAAGCTGACCTGCAGGTCAATGGAGATTGGCTGCAACCGTCACTCTGTCTGGGTCTAAATGCTTCTCGTCTTATAACCCAGTGGCTCGAAGGAGAGGAAACAATAAGAGCAATGGAGATAATGAGACGTCTCCATCCTCCACTGTCTTTAGAAGCAACTGGGTGAAAAATGAAAACATTGCTATACGGGTAATAATATGATACATGTGACAAAAAGTGATTTTCCTGGCATTAATGCAGATTTTAGTTCATTCTTTTCTTTAATGAACTTGATATTGTTATTTTTCTTTATCTTACATCTGCATTAATAATCAAACATTCCGTGTCTTCACGTTGCATCCAAAAACACAACGTGGTCGCACACAGATCTGATTTCATTTTGCCATTTAGAAAGGACACTGATCTAATGCTGATTGATTGACTTTGCAGCTACGCTCAGCTGAGACAGAAGCTATGTTTGAATAGCGGGTAAAAAAAAAAACAAACCTGCAGAGCCAATTTGATTCAAATTCAGCCGGCAGAGTTCTGACAGCGTCTGACTCTAAATGAACGATGTGTAAAAAAACACTTACACATGATACCAGTAACAAGGAGTTAGGAGAAAGGAGGGGTTCTTTCAGGTTGTAGATTTTAATTTATATTATTTTTTATTTTATATAAATCATAAGCGCCATGCTCAAATATTACTAGTGAATAGTGCATATGGTTGACTGCATTTATCAAAAATGTAAAAAGCTAAATGTCTTACACTAACATGTGTGTTTTCATGTTGCTGAATGGTCCTTTTTTTATTCTGAGGAATTATACACCTGTATTCAAGTATTGGTTTTATACCATATATAACATACACCTACAATAAATCAGTAGATATGCAGTAAAACTAATTATTAAAAGCCTTCTATTTCAATTAAATGTAGCAGTACAGTATACTGTGACAAATTAAGTCCTACAGCCTGCCAGCTGGCTGGTGTAAAGATAAACACTGCTGGTTTTAAGCCTCAAAACTGAAATCAAAGAAAAATAAATGATCCAAACACTGCAGCAAAACAAAGGTGGGATGTAAAGCCTATTGATTCAGTGACAATGGAAGGCTTTGGCCTTTCAGAGCATGCACTTTTCACATGTTAGGCAATAAGCTGCAAGCCACAAGTGCCTTCTGTGTGTAATGTCAAGCCAGCTTTATTTCTTTATCTCTACTTTCCAATTTTGCAAATCAAATAATGATGAGTGCAGTGGTGGGCACCCAGTGATAGGAGGGTTTAGTGGTTGTGGAGATTGAGTTATTAGGGTTCATATAAAAAGGACAGAGGTCTCTGGCGGAGCCTGAACACCAGCCAAGATACATATTCTTCGCACTGTGTATTTTTGGTCGCTTTAAAAAACCCTAAAAGTACAGGGGAAGGCTAATTTTCAGAGTAAACAGCTTGTTCGATTGCAGTGTGGTTTTGCACTGAGTTCTCCGTTTATTGACTCAAGGCGAGCTGGGCTCTGGCTGCTCAGCCGACCACAGGGAGAAGTCTGCCGACAGAGCCTGCAACAAATACAAGCCGTTAACACTAGCTTACCTTTGATGGCACACAACTGTTAAATCAAATGTACTGGGTAATGTATAAAGCCTAATCCTCTTGACTATATGGCAGGTTGAGGGTAAAAATGCTTTTAAAAGAACATCTGCTCCTTTTAGAAAGCTGTATGCCATTTCCTATTTCCTGCTGCTGGACAATTTGTACATTTCAATTATTAACATGTATACAGCAGGATCTGAATGCAATGCTGGACTCTGTGTGTCCAATGAAATATATTAATAATGAGAACTCAACATGACAAAAAAAAAAAAACGTCATTACTAAAGCTGTTTAAAAAAAATAAACTACACATCATCTAAAGAAAAAAAAAAAAAGGTCTCACTTCCTCCTGCCAAAAAGACGAAGATTACAGCTACAGTCTCTACATTCAACAGAAAAATGTTCAGACTGCGTTTAAAAAAAATACATTTAAAAAAAACGAACTCCAAAGGAGGGCTGCAAGTTGTTTTAGCTGGAGGAAGTGACCATTCATTAAAAAAGCCAGAGAAAATACCCCGGTCTTTCTCTGTTGTTAGATTTGTATCAAAGCAAAACCCTTGCAGCACAACTCAAGCTTTTCAAGTTGTTTCCTCTCTGTTTTAACAGCCTGGCTGCTCTGCGTGTCCCTCTCCAAACTCCTAGACTGCTGAGTATCCTGACCACACAGTGCCACATGGAGGACAACTGCGGTACTAAAACACAGAGCTTCCAGCAAGCTGTAATGTACAATTCCATGAGCGTTTGGTAATTATAGTAAAGGTTCATATCAAAGAGATGGAGGCGCTGATAATGTTGGCCCTTTGACTCTTCAACATCTATTTTATATGATCTCTGCCGGACTACAGGGAGGTAAACACGACACAAAGGTAAACAACCTGAAAACGTTTGTTTTGACTCTTAACTGTCACTTCAGTGGTCTGAGGTTTAAGAAGAATTTAGATTTAAATTAAACATCCAGATACAACCTGAGAACCCAAACAATAACTTGATGTCATTTATTTATTCATTAAATTAGTTTTTATTAATTTTGTAATTATTGCAGTGTGAAAAGAAATCATGTGCTGTATTTTCACAAGATAAATTTAAAACTGCACTTGGAATCTTACTATACAAAGTGACTTTGGGACATTTCTAGGACGGGTGCAGTAATACGATGTGCACTGAGACAATGGGCCTCATTCAGGAAGTAATATATTTGTTGGCACCCACACTGTAAACCTTAGATGTAAATTTACAGTAAAATCTGAACAGCATTCTACTGTAGTGGTGTAATATCGTATCATACTGCATGCTGTAATACAATCTGTGAGAAAAAATAAGAGAATGACATTATTAACTGTAAATTTACACTGAAAAGTTTTATGATGTAATGAAATATTCAGTAATTTACTGTCAAAGCTGTGACATTTATTACTAGTACTACACTGTGTTTCTAAACTGCAGTAAGAAAAAAATACAGTACTTTGCAGGCAAAACTGCTGGCAGGTAATTACTGCAAATTTACACAGAATTTTACACTATTTTGTTAGTACTCCTTGATTGGATTTACCAATGCTTTCTTATTTTGCACTACTCTTATGTATGACAAAACTTCCTGGTCATGAGCAGGGATGTTCAAGAACTAAAAGAACATTTCATTTTCACACTACACAATGTTTTTGTCCAACACTTTTTCAGTCATTGACAAAACATTCTCAACACAAGATCTATTTAGTCGTTGTTAGTAGCTTTGGATTGAATCATGTGATCTTTCTCAGTTTAACGTACTTGTTATTCTCTTGCTGAGTGTCAGTGCTGACCCTGTGCTGACTATCTAGGTGAGGACAGAGAGAAGAGACGGCATAGCAACTACAATCGGATGTAAAAGCAAGAAAAGAGGGGAAAAAAGTTCAAATGAAAGAGCGAAGGAAAATTTAATTAAAAAACATGATGAACATGTGGGCTTGTGGTGACTTAGCTCAGCCTGAGCCTGGACACCGATCCCAGGCAGACAGCTCATCATGATGACTGAGATCTGGACAAGTCATCTATCTTCCTGTTTCATGCTGTTTACACGTTTTTGGAATTAACATGCTAACTTCGCTCTGTTAAAACTATCTGCTATCAGCGTGAAACAGAGATTTGGCCACATTCAACTCTATAACTACAGTACCCACACTGTCAGGAACGGAGTCACAGTGAGGTCGCGTACATACGTGTCACGCACCGGCAGTTATGAGGTAATGTTTTCTTGGCATAGATCTCAGCAGAGTTGGTGTTTTTCACCACAGGACGATGACTGACGAAGGGGAGCGCTAAGGGAAGGAGGGAAGCGAGATAAAACAAAAGTCCAAACCCAAATAAGCAAGCCGTCAGCCTCTAATAGCAGAAAGGAAGTCTCCCTTTATCAACAAGTGAATTAACAGTTTCCCGTCACACCTTGTTTGTGGCCTCCCTCTTGCTCTCTGAAGCAGCGGCAGGGCCCAGATGGCCCAAGTGTCTGGGACGACAATGGCTTCTGCTCAGTGAGGAAACAAATCCACTGCAGTGACTAACAGCCTCGTGTTGGGAAGAGTATGAACAGAAAACTATATACCCACGAAAGACACACATGCCTTTAAAAATGCACAGCAAGTCATAACTTTCTTGAGAATGTCAAAGAGACATTTCACATATTTCATTCTTGAAGTGGAAAAACTGACCTCTAATCTGTAGATAAAAGCCTCATCTCCATCTCCTGCACTAGAGGGCAAAGCGCTGCCCTTCACAAAAAAAAAAACAGGAATACAGATCAAATGAAAATCAATTATGGTTTTTAGATTAGTATGATCATGTTGTTTTTGGAGCGATCAAAACCTGTTTGCACTGCACACTGCTGTATTATACAGTACACTGTGGCTGGATTGCAAAAACATCTGAATAATAAAACTCTACAGTGGCTGCCATATGCCTGGTATAGCCTCTATAACCTCGGAGAAACTGCACTTACTAATCAAGCCTTGTATGCGCTTGTCCGCAGACCAACCGCTCTTTACAGCATGGTACGGTCACATTATAGGTCATCACCTTAAATGACAAAACATTGATCACACGGAGGAAAGGGGAAAAAGAGAAAAAGGGGGGGGCAAGGGGGTGGGCTGTACTGTATACAGGAACGTAAATAGCCCTTCCAGATTTTAACAGTGACAAGAGAACGGCCAATTGCAGCCTCTATTTTTAGGTCTGCCGGTGGCCTGGACTGGCAGCTTTGAGAAGGATGTGTACTTTTCTACAGTTCCTTCCCAAAAATCAACGCTGTCCTCGTTGGCGACAATCACAGAGCAGCTGTTGTGGCTAGGTGGCCCAGCCCCAGCCTGCCTCACCCTGTTGCTTTCTGCCAGCCTAAGAAAACCGCCTTCATGACCCAAAATTCACACCCAGCTCACGAAAACAGGCGGAAAGGAGACACAAAAGCAAATGTGACTCAATCTGTATGCATGTGGTGAAAAATGTGCAAATTATGGAGTTTTTATCAACGCCGGTGGCAGGGGTAGTGGTGGAGGGGGCTGGATTTCTAAATTTACATGTGGCAGGATGCCTTGGAGCCACACAAAGACCTACATGAACAAGGATCTCACTGGTGAACTGATAATGACCTGCAATATGCACTTTATGCTTGGCACCATGTAAATATATGTTGGTCGTGAGGGTAAGAATCATCTTGTTTTGAAGTAAGAGCTTATGTGATACATTTTCCATTGATTTAATTGTCCCAGAAACACCCAAAAAAAGCCCCTACAACTCACTATACGGTAAATAAAATTGCGTGTTGCGTAATCTCTGCTGCTATGACCGTTGCATTAAAAAGGACCGCACTGCTAAAGGGCAAGAAAGCCACATCCTATAATATTATTCTATTTTAAACACAATTTGCATTAGGTTATTACACATAACCTCTCTTACCTTTTCTAACATTAAGTACCATGACAATCTAAAACTGCTTACTTCTATTTTTCAAAGTGGTTGCAAATAGGGAAATATCCTATCACTCACTTAGTTCTGATGTCGGTTCATACATGAAATATAATTTACACCTAACTTTACATACGTGACATACACAAAGTAACTGACTTGAAGCTCCAAGTTGTTGTTTTTTAAAAAATCTGATTAATTTTCTTTTGAAGAGGGAAGACAGGTCTCTGCCACGCCACTGAAATAGTTTGAATCTGACTTGCTCCGAATTTTGTA
>CAFUXE010000534.1:291280-305261 GCA_903364295.1 Serranus cabrilla
TATCAGAGCGACCAGAAAGCCAGAGAGCTAAGGCCCAGGGCCTGTAAGCTCTTGAAAACCCACGCCCCAAATGAGGTGCCAAGCCACAAGAAGCATTTGCGTCAACTGGGAATACAGAGAAAAAAGGGACAGGGCCCATCTAATTATAGAGTCTGGAAACGGAAGCACAGGGTGATTAGGAGTTGAGGCGCTGCGGTCTGTTTATCTGGGAGCTTCCTCTCGCTCGCGAACCCTCTCTCCCCCACACTTCACTCTGTCTTTCTTTCTTCCTCGTCTCTCTGTTTTGGTCGGGCCCCGCCTACCCAGTGGCTGGAGAGTCTGGCCCCTGGGTTTCTGACAGATGAGACTTGGCCGCTTTGTTCTGGCAGGGGCCGGCGTTTCTCTTCTGCTGATGGTAGAGTCTGGGCTCCAAAAAAGTAACAGCTCAGAAAAGCTGGAGAACTTTGAGAGAGCGAGTGCCCGAGGACTGGGGCTTTTGTGGCCTTGTTGAAATACAGAGGCCCTCGCTGAGAGGCGTCAGTCGGTTCGCCCACAGGATGGCCAAATTAAAAAGTAGCTGAGCCGCTCGGCGGGTGAAAAAAGAGGGATTCAGGGAAACCAGAGGCTGGCCGGAGCAGGGTTTGACACGTCCTATTTATAACACCTCGTCCCAGGGGTTACAGTGTTATTTACGATGTTTTAGTACCAAAATCACTGGCACACGCACTTAGACATGTGCTAAACTGGAAGAGATGACCTCTAATTTGCCATGTGTGCGAGACATGCGCCCGTATGAGGACATGAGGGAAGTGATATAATCATTTCCATAAATATCTCCTTTTGCTTTCTGTTTCTTTTTTTCCCCCCAAAATCCTTTTGTTTTGTTTTGCTGCAGGCTTTACTGTCCCATCTCTGACCATCCAAACAGAAAACATCTGCTCAATCCCATTAATAGTGGGAGGATGTTTCATTTACAAAGTGGTTGGACTCGCTTTATTCTTGACAGAGGCAGATGGGATGAGGGAGAGAGAGAGAATGAGAGAGAGAGAGAGAGAGAGAGAAGCAGAGAAAAAAGAAATAGAGAAAGCAACAAAGAGGGCAGTGATTTCCCTACTTGGCAACAAAAATGGCCACAACAAAACTAGTCCACTTTTTAATTAACAACACTAGGCTTAAAAAAAACTTTGAAAATAAGGAAAATCTGAAATTATAACCATGTGGAAGGCATAAAGCTTACAAGAAGGAGCACTTGGGGGACTGACTGTTACCAGGACGCATAAACTACAGAGCAAATGAGCCCAACGCACAAATGAAAGAGTATCCATTGTAAGGCGAAGCTTTGTCTTCAGAGCTGCCAATTTTGGGGGTAAGGACAAAACTCTTTGTGTCTGTATGCACTTACACATATGCAGGGCATATACAGTATGGATTCTCTCTTCAGTTATTTGTGTATAGAGAATGAAATGTTAGTGTTGCCATGGGTATATCGACCACCTTCGAACCATTCATTCCATCCACCCAACGTTGACCCTCTACCACCACCGATCCACCTGTATCTATTGTCATTATGGATGGAACACCATTCAGTCTGCTGGTCATGGTTCAAGGCATGCATATACTGAATGCCCCTTTAAGTCTCACATATTTCAGGTTGATTGCAAAAAAAGTGGAAAAAGAGTGGTGTATAAAACAGTGACAAGGACTGTTCAACACGCAGCAGTATCGTCAATATGATGGAGCATTTACGAAGACATGCTGCTGTGTCCGGTGACAGCGCAAGGAGGAGACAGTCGGGTACGAATAAAAATTGGGGTGGTTTATAGGTAATATATGCAGCTCTATTTAGTCGTAGAACATTGAAGTTTTTAGCAGATGATGTACTTTAGCCACGTTTGCTGTTGATATCACTCAGGACTTTATCCAACAAAGTGCCAACAGTTTGCCCTTCAAACTATAAAACATTGTGATAGTTACATATGGTAAATATTGTAAAAGCTTCAGTTCTCTTCTTAACCAGCGAAAATTCTGCTTCTCACTAAAGTGCTAATTGAAGGACAGAAGAGAGCGCCCAGCTAATTCTCTCACCACCACAGCCACACACTAATATACGAGCAGTTTTATTTCCACTGGGCAGCAGGGTAGGCATTAGGGTTAGTCAGCTGCAAAGAAGCCAAAGACAACCACCTCTAATATAACAGAGAGGCTGCAGGCCTGGTAATTACATATGTATTTAAAAACATTATCAACACAAACTGGTTTTACTTTTAGCTGAGAATTTAATTGGAGTCTACTCAACTTTGAATGTGTTATTATCTTCCTGGTTTCTAATTACAAGTTTTAATGTTACTTGATTTACATGTTGTATCAGAGACTTTCTAGAATAGTAAGTGCTAGTAGGACAACTCCAGTTAAGGACAGAGACAAACACACTTGGGCCTGATTTTCATACTTTATGTCATCATTTCTAACAGTTATGATAACATTGTGCTCACCAATTGAGTACGATTATCCAAATGACTTTAGTTGCAGGAATTTTTAGGACAATTGGTGCAACCAGGAAGTCAGTCTCTAGAGTGTGATGGAAGTTAACAACAGACAGCTTGGGTCAGGTTTATCAGGTTTATTATCTATGGGGTTTTTTTTATTCCAGAAAGGTTTGGCTATGCTGGGGTCTGTTGAAAACCTGCCTGATCTAACCAGCTTGGTTTCTTTCCCCACCTAGCTTATTCTTTAGCAATATTGCCACTTCCTGAACTCAGCAATTTCAACCTGGTTAGTATCCTAACCAAAAGAAACAATGACCAAACCTATGAAAATAAGATTTAAGTTGTGATGAACTAGATCTATTCAGTTTGTGGTTCATGTGTTCGTACACCGTGTTCTCAAAGAGCAGGCCATTTGACAGTTGAAAAATAAAACTTCAAAATAAACCATTCTCGTGGTCATCAAACTTGTATGTGCCAGTATAATTATTACAAAATTACCGCTTTTCTGTTGACATATATGTAGATACCAATGCATTTTTGAGAAGCAAGGATCAGCTTTAAATTATTTTGGGCATGAAAATAAAAACTTCAACATCAGCCCAGTCTCTCACAGAAGATGGTAGGTAACAGTCACAATGCCATAAATACAGCATACTGCCCTTGTTCCAGCATATACAGATTTCTCAAAATTCTCTAAAACTCTGAAACTAAATTTCTTTCTATAGAGGAATACCAGGACACAGGCAGGGGAAAAAGGCCAGAGAGGAATGGGGGGAATGAGGGTGGCTAAAAGCTGCAAAGAAAAATAGAGAAAACAACAGAGAAAACGAAGAGAAGAGGTGTTTTCGGTTCATTTGATGTACAACGGGCTGAAACCAAGGGTTGTGTTTTTCTTCGTGCTTCACAGGCAGACCACCTGTTAGCACTTAGATATTAATAGATACAAAAAAGGTGTGTGTGTGTGTGTGTGTGTGTGTGTGTGTGTGAGAAGCTAATCTAGCTGAGAAGTTGCCATTAGTTTCATATTATTATGCTGGAACACAAGCTCTTTTTAACAGGGCAAAACTTGTCTGGCTTTAAAGTTGAGCTGACACACAGGGGACAGGCACCATAGCGTTCAAGTTCACAAAGCCCGAATATTCTGAAAGCAGATCTCCAGGCCTGTTCTTTCATCACCTGGAGTGGAAAACACACTACTTAAGTCTCTTTTTGTGGAGCATTTACATATTTGCAAACTTACAGCTGGATTTGTTTAAAATATGAGAGAGAGGGCTTTTTTTGGTAATATGCCATAAGGCCCTCCAATGAGTAGCACACAGGATTAACAGGCTGCATGAGGAGGTGGTAATGGCAAATCCTGATACTTTTGATTTTTTTTTTTCCTGTGGTTTTGCTACATGGGACAAACATGTTCTCACAGCAGCTTAATAAAAAACTTTGACACCAGGCCTCTTTTGATGCCATGCTTTAAAATCCCCAAAACAAATTGCTCCTGGTCACAATCTCCTGATAAAGAACTCAGGACTGTGATCACAACTTAATCCCCTTTCTGAGCAAACAGGCGGAGAGTGAGGCTGGAGAGGTAAGCCCCTTGCATTTACACGGTCTCTTTTAAACTTTTCAGAGTCCTGTTCAGTTCTGATAACGAATTAAATCCCTTTAAAAACAAGCACAGCCATTAGTCAGAGGTAAGATTTCACAGTGCTCTGATTGTCCATTGATTTAAAAGAAAAAATACTAAAGGGGAGCTGCGTGTGTGACAATAAAACAAGTGTGGGAAACAAGCTGCAATCATAACAGTAGATGTAGTTATCATGACTGGGGTATTTTTGCAACTGGTACACGCAAGGAATGGAAGAGGAGCCAGAATGATGTTATGTCACTTTGATACAGAGCGTTCTTTGAAAGGAATGACTTTACACTTTAAATATTGCTTGATTGGGAAACCAAAATTGTGATCGTGATTAAAATTTGATTAATTGTGCAACCCTGTGGTAGCGACCTGTCAATCATTCAGTAGCCCTACCCTAAAACTTCCCCTGCTTTATTATCTACTTTACTCTAAATGAAACCATAATATAGGAAATGAACATTATGATTTGAAGACTTGAAAAACTGCATTGTGATACTGTTTACTCAGGTAATTACTCAAGTCACAAGTAGGGTCACATTCCTATTGACATACATGCAAACTAACTTCTGTTTGCGAATGCAGTTTTAAGGGACTTCCACATTGGGTTGTACTAAATGCCTTGAGTAGTCCTGAAAGGACAGTTGTTGCATAGACCAAACACTGCTGAAAATCATCAGAATGCCTAAAATATCAAATAAACAATTTGTAATGAGATAGATGTTTAGAGATAGAGATTTAATGGAGATTTCTGTCAATAAAGGACTGGCCTCTCTTCTGACTGAAAATGAAGCTTTTGACCCATTGAAGAGAACAGGGGAAATGTGTGCAGAGTCCAACAAACATCTACATAAAACATCCATGCAACTATGGAGTCACTTTCTGCAGCAGATCAGACTTAGATCTAGGGTCAGATTGCCTACAGAGAACTTTTGGACAAAGCTGGGATCTGGATTCCGGCAATTTCATCTTCCAGGAGTCAGGGAAAGAGAAGCCATTTAACAAGACGGGCGTACTTTCCACTGATCAGGTCACTTCTCTAAGACTCCAAACCAAAGTAATGAGGGGCATATTCACAGAGTGGTTTTCGGCTGCTGATTGCACCATGAATTGTGCATCATTTGCAACCACTATCTGTTCTGTCTTAAGGACTAATTCATAAAGACCATTGCGCTAATGATATTGCAGTGCAAACCTGCCTAGTTTTGCAGCTAAGTGCAGGTTGCCCCCTTTTGACACATGATTGCAATTATCCAAGTGCAAAGCATAAATGCTCCAAAGGCTAACGTGTCGGTTATAAGGGGTGAAGCCCTGAATATACTCCCAAGTGGATGTGGACTAGAGATGATGTGTGATCTTGCGCGTGCACATCAGCTGTGAACAACGTGGGATAAACAAGTGTGGACAAGTGTTGAAAAAGCCTCTATTAACAAGTAACTCTAGTAACAAGTATGCAGCTCTTTTATTTCTTACTTTCTCATTTGGATGACACATGACTAAGAACCGGCTATTAGAATTCATATTGAATGTTTCATTCATCTAAAAAGACTTCACAGAGAGTTTAAATTGACTAGATTTACTTGACAGCAGCAATATTTTACATATTTGCTTTAGCTTATTGAATTTTGGAGCAGGCATTATTGTTTATTATGGCAGGGAAAATGGCATACATACCTGTAAGGAAATACTACATAGTACTGAGAGTATTAAATATTTTACTAAAAATATAATATGTATATTAAGAATGTATAGAAACATTTAAATGTAAAATAGGAATAGAACCCAGAATGCTATATAATAGAGAATATGAAATAGATAATTCAGAAGGTGTATTTACAGTAAACAAAAGTTTATGCATGAAAATAAAATTGTACAGTTTCCAATTGAATATATGTCACAAAGGATTGGCATATTATCACATTCTTTTTTAATTACACTTTATTCAGACAATGTAACAACTTTTTGGAGATTTGGATGGTATATTATTATAACATTATTTATACTATACTACACTGTTTCAGCTTTAGTTTCCTCAATAAAACATTAAGAATGAAAAGTTCTCGAGTCCTTGTCTCACTGAGCTGACTCCCTCTACACGAGTGGCATGACATTATTTGCTGTTAAAGCTCCACTGGCAGCAATACATGCTATTGTGTTTAATATATGTAAAGAAAATAAGAAAATAAATAAGATTGTAAATCAAGTTTTCCAGTCTCGTTTGTGCATCTCTCATTCCTCTCTATGGACACTGCTGCCAGTACAAACACACTAGTGCTCAATTCACAAGAATAAGAATTAACAACTCATCTCAGCCTCACAAAGCCACCCACCTACACACATACCGTAAAGAGTTACAAATGACCTGTGTGTTACCGCACTGTGTGGGCCTTGAATGACTCTGCAGTGCTGAGACGTCTGGCGTGTTGGTTGGAGTTGGGCAAGAGGGAAGCTAGTGTGAGTCTTTTTCAGCCAAGCTTTCCACAGGCCCTGAGTCATGGTCAAGCCAAAGACTTTCCTTAGCTCAGGCTATGTTACTACCTAACACCTTTTTCCAGAAGAATTATACCCTTAGGTAATGAGGTTTATATGATGAGGCTATATAAGGTTATATCAATAGTTTGTAGTAAGTAACCTGCCTTCAATATTCAGGGCAATTCAGTTTCTGTCTCTTTGGAGACGGTCTTGTCCACACAGTTATTTTGCAAGTGATCAGTTTTGTGTGTCCAGACATCACCAACCTAACTGCATGGGTTGCTGTGGTTACGCCGTAGCCATCAGTAATGCGTAACTATGCGTGTGATGTGGCTTTCCAATGCAGACGCGTAAAATAACTTGCCAACTAGCAAAACGGTAAATAAGTTTAATTTATCAAGTTAATGCTTCTTCCACACAGTGCAAAATTAAAACGTTGTTCAGCTCATTTTCTGTAAGCAGAAGTAGATTCGTTAGTAAGCTTGCAGGTCAACACTTCACCAAGCTGGACTTGTTAGATTCTCACCTACAAATGGAAGCTAAAGAGGAGTCAAGAAAGCTAATGACTATCTAGCTTATCTTCTGTATTAGCCTCCACAAGGCATTGTTGCAGAAGGCCATGGACCAAGTTTTCTTGGGCTTCCCTTCACCCACTGCAGTTGGTCACTGGTAGAGCGCAACATCGGTATTTAAAGGACAGTGGTTGCATAGACACAGAAGGTAAGAGCTTTTATAATATTTACTGTTCAATATTCTAGTAAACTGCGGTGGTAGCCTATTTAAGGAAGAAAAATGGCAAGCATTTTTTTGATAAAGGGCTTAAGTATTTAATTAGTAATTCTTGTTATTTTAAGTTTCATAAATTTCGATGTCATTTATTTATGAAAAAGTACATGAAATATGCTTATGTTTTGGGTACTTTTCTCTTGCTGCTAGATGGCATGATCTTTCTTTCTTCTGTCTTTTCCTCTGTCTGACCTGTCCTTATGCTGATGACAAATTACCTGGCACACACATCTAATTTAAGATCAAATGATACATCTTCATGCTCCAATGGGTAAGAATAGGCTGTTGTGCATGTTTCAGGAATCCCATGTAAGGTTTTCCAATTTTTCTCTTCAAACAGGAGTGTCTCCTTATCCAGGAATCTGTTGATTATCTGCACAAAACCCTATCACCAAGGCTCCACAAGTCACCAGAGGAGAAGAAAAGCGCCATCATGGATGCTCTTGCCCCCACTCACAAAAGCCAACTAAATGAAGTAGCATCAGGAGCAATTTTAGCAGGATACGTCGACATGCAGACTGCCATTGAACCACAGACCTTATCAGTGGGCGACCACTCTACCAACTGAACCACAGCCTCAGTTATGTAAAACATAGCCCTGTACATCAGCCATGGCTTTGACAAGTTATTTAACAAAGACTACACTAAGACTACACACTAAAAACTTTGATATTAAGACCACTTTTAAAAACATTCACAACATTACAAAAGTAGAAAAAATAATCTGATTCTGAAACAACCCATCTTATCTCCTGTGAAACACTGAAAACACAAGACAGAGCGCCTGAAGAGTAGCTGTTGTAAATCACATGCGAGCCGGCTGTAAGTACTAATTACTATGTTGGTGTGAAGACACAACTCGATCCATGCTAAATGTGCGGCTATAAATGTGTGGGCGAGTGAAGCTGCTTGTGTGTGGGAATTCCCCTCGTGTTCAACATGTGCGTGTGGGTCCAGGGTTTTTCGTCGACGGCCTGGTTTCTTTCACACATCAGTAAGATAGAGAGACAGAGCTATTACCCCATAGAGAGCTGCCTTCACGGCACAGCTGCCTCAATGGTCAGGTTCCATGGGCCAGGCTATTCATTAGACCGTCTTGTTGCTAAACCAGGGATATGGTTTATGGAACAGTTCCGTGTGGGGAGAGATTCAGTCTTGATTCATCTTCCATTACTCCTGGCTTTGATGGGGTATTCAAAACTTCCGAACATATTCAGAACATTTGAGCTGCAGCACAAAAGTCAGGTTCGGATTCTGTGGCAGCCTGTTTTTGTTTTATTAGGCCGAAAAAAGGCAGTGAAAGAGATTCTTTACAGCACAGTGGTCTATACGGCATCCAGTTTAAATACAATTTATTTGAGTGATCCATGGTCTAAGCACAGGCAGCACTGTTTAATTCAGTTAAGCTACTGGCTTCTGTGAATGTCGAACATCTATGCCCAACAAGTACACAATGTTTTAACCTTAAGGAAGGCTGTCCAAGCCCACATTTCACTGAGTTAGTATTATTGTTCCTGTCAACCGTGGTGTAAACTAGTAGCACCGTTTCCCTGCCTGTTTACAACCACAATTCCAAAACACTCTGGACTTCATGTAAAATGTCAATAAAAAGAGAATGCATCTTGTTGTTGGACTGAACTCAGTTGAATGTAGGTTGCAAAGGATTCGCAAATCATTGCATTGTGCATTATTTAATTTTCACAACATCCAAACTTCTTTTGGAATCAGTGTTGTAATTAAAATGGGCCTTTGTCTTATTGGCTGCCGCTGTGATTGAAAATTCTGAGAGGTATAAACGCACATACTTTTTTTTTTACACCAACACTACTACAATTTCAATTACATTTAAATGTATTTCTCCAGCTTTTAGGTCTGTGCAGCATACGATAAGGAAAAAACACAGTAACAACAAAAATGGCACCCATAAAGATGTCTCTGACTCTGATGATATGGGTAGTATTTGTAGTAAACTTAATAAAATTAAATAACAACACTACTAGTAATAGTAACAGTAATAATAATAGAAGTATGCAAGTCATTAAGACAGGCATGACGTTTAGATTAACAATCTGTTTTATCCAGCTTGATTGATAGATAGAACAGGTTTCATCAGCATAACAATGAAAGATTATGAAGTGTTTCCTGCCAGTATTCCCTTAAGGAAACATATGAGGTGAACACAACTGGCCCAGACAGAACCTTTGTATCACCTTCACTAATATTGGCTGGCAAGGAAAATTCTTTGTACACATGAACAAACTATGATCGATGTGATAAACAGTACTTAACACTAGAGCCAACAGGACAGTCTTTATATTATAATGCAAATGACTTTGTTTAAATAAAAACTAGAAGCCTTTCAGCCCACGCCTTTCTGAAGCCTGGAAGGTGTTACAATAAAACACAAAAGATTTCTCTGCTCTTGCTCTTATAATATTGATAGGAGGAAATGAGGATATTTATTATTGCACAATGCATCTGAGAGCAGAGCTGCAACACATTAATTATCACAGCTTCTGATTAGTGAACAGACTTAACCAGAAGGCTTCATAGAGGGTTAGTGCATGGCCAACAATGAATATTTTCATCATAATAAAATGGATACAAGACACTGTTTATAATTTTAGGTTACAAATCTTCTGAATGTGGTACCATTGCACCAGAGCATTCACTGGAACAGGCCAATGGCTTCTGGGCGAGAAAAAATGTGATGGCTGATAGGACATCGAAAACTGACAATGTAGTAGGATATATATTAGGTGTATTTTCGGATTGTAAAGCAGCAAATATATATATTATAAAAAATTATAATAAATGGCAAACAGAACTACATAAGGTGTAAAAAACAGTGGGATTGGAGAGGAAGTCACTACAGGTAGAGAGCTTTTCAGGTAAAACAATAGAGAACATTACCCAGGAAAAACCCTGAGTAAGTCATTACTCTTGCTAAAGCACTGAAGTAAAATTCTGAACGACCTGTGATGCTAATGCACTAATGTTGCTACTGTATTATCTTCACTTTTGTGCTACATTATAATGTCCTATCACTTCAGATAAAAAACACAAAAGCAGCAAATCCTCACAATTGAGAAACTGGACCCAATAGGGAATGAATGAATTTTTCTTGAAAATAAAATAAATCCTGATTTATTAATAATAAACATTGTCGCAGTTTTTTTGTCTGTTGACTAAAAAAAATAATTGACACGTTTTATTTTATTTTTCATTTTAGCTCTTAACACTCTCTTCTTGATTCTGTGCTTTAGCTGCACCGATTACATTGGTAACAACACGTTTTAAATGCAGGACTAACACTTATGAATATGTTATGTTGAATTTGCTACTTTTACCAAGTAAAGGGTCTGAATACTCCTCCATCGCTGCATGCAAAGAACTTGATTCTTAGACTGACTGACTGTAAAGAACAAGGTTTGAGGGAATAAAGAGCAGAGGGTGGTGACTTGCACAGTTGCTAGATCAATCACTCCATCTAGTGCCAGTCATACTCAAAAGTAATGCACAAGTTGTTGGACAATATCTCTGCCATCAAAACATGAGTGTATTTTGACCTTGGCATCGTACCTAATAATCAAGTCAGGGATCGTTAAGGACGGGTGAAGAGGACGAGACGTGAAAGAAAACAAGCACACACACATTGCAGCTGTTAAAAAGAGCGCTTTGCCACTGCACTCTATCTGCGTCCCTCTAATTACACCACTAGGAATAGATCCACAGATCCACCGAAGTGCCGCAAAGCACCAGCCGCCACACCAAGAGCTGGCAGCCACCCGTCCGCCCTCTGTAGAGGCTCCAACACACACAAACCACTGGGGTTTCTTACATAACTCTTCCCAGCCAAAACTTCAGAGCTTTCCAGGCGCAGTTTAAGTCATATCATTGTTTTCTGCTAAGTCTATCTTTCTTTTTTTCTGTCATCTTGAGCTCGACCACTGTGGAGGGTGCCTCAGTAGAGCAGGGAAGTTCAGTAAAAGCTACTTCAGAGTTCATTTAGAGCAAGACCAATGAACACGTCATTTAGGATTCAGGCTCTGATCAAATCGATAGGCCTCTAATTACAGGACAAACCACAGCATGCAGTTCAGAAATGAAAATGAATTAAAGAATAAACACAGATTAGAGGAGTCCTGCAATCACAACAGTGGGTAAGAGGAGTTTCTTACACTTGGTTCCAATTTCATTACACACCCTAACCGGAAAATATTGAGATATCTGGCTTTTTTGGCTACACTTCTGGTGTTGTTTTCAGTTACATTTTGAACCAGTATTAGCCCTTTAGATTTGGCTCACAGTAAATGAGCAAGAGGATTTCTCTAGAGACCTAGATTGGATGTTTAAGAAAATAAAAGGTTTTTAAACCACAGAAACATCACTGGTGACACCATAAATCACACCTTTTTTTCTGTTTCCTTGTTGCTGTTGTTGATGATGTTGTTTTTGTTTAAATTGAAATAAAGCTGACAAAGATACCCAAAACCTTGCACAAGAGACACCATTAACTATTTACCAATGGCTATTAAATAAGGAAAGACAAGTGACTTTTAATAGAAGGATTGATATAATAAACCTTTTCTAATTTTGAGTGGGCTTTAAATGTATGTGCCATGGTATGTGTTGTTCTGTGTTGCTGATAAGTTAAAGTCAGGGAACATGTACCAATGTGTATTCATTATAGTTTACAGTTCACAATGCACACATTCAGCTATACATGTTCCTGCAGACACTGTCTGTCTTTAAGTGTTTTCTACAACTGCTGTTAACAAGTTTAGCAACACCTGGTTAGTGGTTATCAAATGCTTTTTGAAAGCCACAGTAGCGCTAGCAACTGCTCAAACAAACTGAGTTACCGACTAAAATTAAAGAAGGAAGCACTGTGCTTCAAAGCAGGGATATTTGGCCTGCAAATCAATGTTCACTTTAAGTATTAATATGAAATTTCCTTTTGAGCATTCTCTCTTTCTGAATTAAAATCAAAGAAATAAACCCGCAAGGTTGTGCAAAGCAATAATGTGTTCTATAGCCATCACCATCAAAATTAGTTGTTCCTTGTTCCTTCCCACAAAATTTTCATTTTTTAATAAGCATGGTTTGCTCAATATACTATGTCTACTTCCTACTGAAATTACTATGTTTCTTTTAGCCATACTGAACTGGGTTGTGTGTTTTTTGACACAACTATGTCTTGTATGCCTTTGTCTGCAGTTCATCCTGTTCCTGCTCAGACAGAGCTGCTGAGTTTAGTCATAAGTCTAGGTAAGTGAAGAATTCTTGGGGCATGGAGGTCATGGGGTGAGAGCCATCTCTCAGCAGCTCCTTTATTATTTGCACATGCACACACACGCATGCACGCACACACGCACGCATGCACGCACGCACACCACACAACATCAAATACATGAACATGAGCACGTACAAAGACACACACTTAAGTATCTACTGTGGAGGTGGAAAGTGGACATGCCAATGTAAAATACTATGGTGAGAAGGGAGTGTATAATTTGTATAATTTGTACACATTGATTCATGAACTTGTAGAGTACATCAGCACTAAATTAAAAAAGAAAAAAAGTGATTATTTGACATTGTTTCAGCTATGTCAAGACATGAGGGGCAGCATGTCTGTTGAATAATGAGACACAGATCCTGATCCAGATCACTCATCGATTACCATCAGACTGGTTGTCTCTCCTCCTGCATTTAAGATTAAATTATTTTTGGCGTTTTTTCAAATGCCTTTTCAATGCATTTGAAAGTAATTATGTGGACTGAAATACCTGACGTATGTTCACAGTACATCAGTAAAGGGGGACTGCTGGGGATACGTTTAGTTGATAATACTGTTTCAACACATGCATTGGCCTATTCAATACACATCTCACTGTCTATCCATTCCAATAAGACCATTTTAATTGTTCTTTGGGTGTGATTGTATTATGGTTATACAATGTTTTTTACCCAGCCTTGTATGAGAAAGAGACTTTCAGCTTTTGCTAAAGCCTTCTATAACCCCAGTTGTTGGTAATGACTGATTTGTTGTAATGATTCAGGTTGATGTAGATTAACAATATAGATATCATGGAATCAACCTATGAGTGCATGTATGTATGGGAGCTATACATGACACGTGACCAGTGGTTACGTTTCTTTAGTCCGTCATTTTGACGGACAGGTTCATCGAAATTCTGTCATTATCTATTATTATCCGTCATTAAACTGTTATTTTTAATTATAAGACATAATTGGAAAAATCTTAAAGGCCTTCCTCATGCAGGTTTAAGGGCACAGAGAGAAAAGATGAACAGAGAAAGTGACTGTACATTCACTCACAAAAGAGCTGACACAAACTACACCAGTCCCTGTTTTATCACCTGTTTTATCAACGTCATCACAATCATTGTGCTTTTAAAGAAGCTTTGGACACAGCTGCCACGATATTTTGCTTGCCATGGAGCATATTGAGTTAACGTGACCACTGCACCTGACCTACGTGTCTTAAGGTTGGTGTAACGGCATCATTATTTCAAAGAAGTACAAAACATTGATGAGTTAAACAGAAATTAGCATGAGGATTTTAAAAAGGTGGTTTCCCCTACTGTTGCATCTAACAGGA
>CAFUXE010000534.1:315385-333076 GCA_903364295.1 Serranus cabrilla
CAGCATTTAGCTTATTCCCTTTCCCATGAACTGCAGTAGCAGCAGGCCTCACAATTTGCTGTCATTCCCCCCAGCAGTGACAACAAATCCTGCCTGCAGTGGAGCTACGTCTGCATCCGAGGCCCCCAGCAGCGGGCCACTATGGTTACATTAGCACCAGCTTCTGCAAATATTTCTGCAGTATTCCAATCAATTCAACTGAACGCAGCACAATAAATGAACACATCTGTTTGATGCACAGTCACCAATACAAACAGTTATGCACTATGTAATTCTAGGATTGGCCCCTCAACACTGCAATTATCGCACTTCTCCATCTTCATTGGCTTTCCAAAAAAGTATAGCTAAAAAAAAGTCCTGTCCCTTAGATAGCTAAATTCTGTGAGAGGGGGCATGTGTGACAATTAACAAATAAATAACAATTATATGCTTGAAGTATAAAATTTGTATGTAGGAATTTGTTTGCTCATTTGTTCAAAACTGAAAGACTTAACTGAGTAGGGACAACAATTAGTCTACAGGACTAATAATACTCAAATGACTCATTTATAACCAGATGCCACATGTAACAACAGCTAGACAAAGCTGTGGAATCAAGCTGAACAGCAAAGAAAGTCCCAGCTTACAGCACACACTACTAGCATGCAAAGCAATAGCATAAACATGAGATGAGACTGAAGTGCTCATAAAAACATTACATGTCCACCGTCACATTCCTGGAGAGGAAACAGACATGCAGCAGTAGAACGGCCCATCTAAAGGGACCCTTTGATTCCTGCATTTACGGCCCAAACAGACCAAACAACGTTATGAAGAGGAGGCCCCTGCATTCAGAAACAATTAATAACTATTGAGCATGTTTGGTTTCCTGTGGCTCAGACACTGATAGGGAAGGCGGGCAGACAAAGAGGAGACACATTAAAGCCAGCCAGTACGGTCAGTTTACTCCAGTCAATGACTTAAGTGGACAGCAATGGCCTTGTAATACAGTCTGGCCTTCCTTTCACAGCCTCCTTGAGCAGACATGGCAGGTACAGCCAGGAGGATGCAAGAGCTGTGTTGTAAACAATTTTCCTGTGTGGAGCTTCAAATGGAGGGCCCCACATCATGCTTTGATATAAAGCAGTTGGGTGAAAACGCGAAGCTTGAAAGAACATAACTACCATGGAGGCTGGCTGCATTATAACCAAATCGAATCCACTCACTAATCATGCTAACCAATGTCAAAAAAAGCTTCCGTCATTGGCACTGTTTGTTTGTGCTGCTGCAGACAGTACAGAGCACTGGGTGTTGGCCCAACATGTCTTGCTTCATGTGTGGCCTGATACAGTGCTGTAGTGCCCCATACTGTTATTTTCCCAGCTACTGTCATATTTCTTTGACAGTATTTGAAAAGGAAGTGTCAGTCATCAACATATTGATTTAAAATAGTTAGAAAATCCAATTGTAATTTTTGTCTTGACTTTAATATTGCTTGCTTGAATGGTAAATCATATAACACTGTTTATGCTGTATTTCAAACTGGAATTAGCATTTGAATATAGTGAAATTTTGTACAGCAAGGTACAAATTTGAAAATAAACTATCTAACAGCTTTTCGTCTTTATGTGAAAATGAAAATGATAATAGATCTTTGCATTTTTACTCAACTAAAATATATATTTGCAGAGAAAAGGTGCATATAGAACCACACTTCCAAAAAAGTTGGGACGCTGTGTAAAACGTAAATAAAAACAGGGTGCATCAAATAAAAAATTCAGAGTGTGTATTCACAAAAACAAATCAAAAATAACAGTTGTCATATGTCTTTTGACAACATGTGTCAAAAAGGACTAGCAAAGGATAAAACATTCTGTTTTATTTGTATACATTGTACATGGCGCCCCAACTTTTTGGGAATCAGGATTGTAGTACGATAGGAAAACCAACTCTGTAAGTCTTATAAAAGTTTCTTACTTGTAACAAAGAACTTCTTTGTGAAGGTGCAGCTGTCAAATGCTGCAATCTTCTCTTGTAGGCTCACAACAAGAATACTTGAAGTAGGAGAAAATAGAGTTAATAGAATGAAAATAAATATTATCATTATAATATGTGGGTCTTGAGTCATAGTCAGACATACTGTTTGTTGCAGTGGAGGTCATAGATGGGCGTCTTGAACTGAATTGATTTGGCCATTTCCCCTGTCCGTAGAGAGTACAGGTCAGCACAACAGTAAGGAGGGCTTGTCCTGAAAACAGAAAAACAAACGCAATTAGTCACTCTCTGAATAATTTATACAACCCTCAAGTAACTATTGATAAAACTTCAGGGCTCAGGCCAGGATACAGACACTTGTGATGAATGATTACTTCTTATTTAAACACACAATGACTGTTGTTCTCTCTTCAAACTACAACTTCCAAAAATTCTGTCTATGTTGCTGGATTTAGGAATAATGAGTCTCTAACATCTCTGCAACTCCTATCACCACCAGCTTGATTTCTTTATTTATAAGACTTTTTTTATATAGGGGGCATGTCCAGATCAGAGTGAATGTGATACCCTGAAAATCCCATTACACACAATAAATTTAAAGTGTAATTCAGTGTAAGTAAACTCAAAAAAAGGCTCTGATTTGTGTTAAGTGTTAAGCTATTCTTTAAAGCCACATTAAAGCCCAAAGTATGCACATACTAATATGAGAAGCACATGCAGGTAGTTCAACAATCTAGATTACATTTGGGAAAAAACCAAACCAGCATAATATTTGTCCAGTCACAAAAGCAAACTCCCTGACAATCAGAGAAAGTCCTTGAAAACATAGTTAGAGAACATGACACTGCCTGTCAATATCTAACAAATTAAGCCACATTTAGCTGAAACCATGTCTACATTGTTTTACTTATCAGCTCCTTGGAGAATCTATGTATTTGTTTCCACCATGTCACACTGGCCTACACCTTCTGAAGGTCCACACAAAAGGGCAATAAAAAAGGACTATTACATTATTTAAAAATCACCTGTACATTAGCATTGATTGTATTTATATTGCCATAGTGAGGCTTATTGAATTACTTGTTTAAGAAAGTCCCTTCCTGCAGACTACAGCCAGTACAAGACATTCATTGCAAGAAATTTTATATTGCAATAAAAACAAATGGAACTACATGTATGGGCTATACACAAACAATTATGATGTGGTCATTTCCTTTGGTTTAAAGTCTCATTGTTTTTTTTAGAAATCCACTTTTTGTTGCAAAGTCTAAAATGGACTTGTTAAGTGTGGTACGCGTGCCCAGAGTGCTGAGCTTGCCAATTAATCAATTCCATGAGGGTGATCATGTTGAATGCTGAGCTGAAATAAAAAAAATAAAAAAGAAAGAAAGAAAAAAACAGCACCCTGGTGTAAGTGTTGTTATTTGTGAAGCCTGAGAGGAGGTCAATGGAAATAACATCCTATCAGTGTAAGAATCTGCCTTATTGGTTTTCATTATGCACTAACGCAGAAGAATAAAGACTAGGCCCTTATCCCACGGGTGAGTGCATTTGAGTACATGAGTGGCCTGTCCAGGTACATAAGATGTATACATTTTATACTGTCCAGCATTTTCTTGCACGGTGTGTTGTACATTGGCTGGACAACAGATAGAAAATTTAGGAATATATTGTAACTGGCTTTTGTACCTAGTGTGATCAGATGAAGTAGTTGTTTTTTTGGCTTTTATGTGGTTAGACCAATAAATTGTAAGACTTCAGTGTCTGCAGAATGATGGTCAATATGTTCCATCCTCCAGTGATAAAGCCATCCCACAGCACTGCTCACTCAAACAAGTGAGTTCACACCAGAGACAGGACTTTGACACACAATTCATTTTTCCTAACGCACAAAAAGCCTGGAACACACACCCTGACATCAAAGATGGAACAACTGCTGCAACAATATCCAACAACCATCTTGATGAGGGATGCATGAGCTAAGCCCACTGGGAGTGTATGTGTCACATGTGCACACACACAATTGTGCACACATACAGACATTTATGAGTAAAGAAACATACTAGTGTGGTTATTGTATGTCTCCCAAGCCAGCATCTGAATAACAACGGCGCCAAGTGAGTCCTTAGATCACTAAGAGCAGGCCTGGAATTGAAACATTTTCCTAGGACTGTTCATGTACTCTTACTCGTGTGTGTGTGTGTGTGTGTGTGTGTCTATCACTGCTTGGATGTGGGCAGAAGTGTGTTCCTCCCTCTTGTCCCAGTGAATGCTTTCAGAAAAAGATAAAAGAGGCCTCACAGAGAAAACAAGTTTCTAAAAATCCCTGCTTAATTCTTCTATTCTCCTGGTTAAGGTCTCTGTCAACATTTCAAAGGTCCTCGAGCTGCGAGCACAGCCACCATTACCAAATTTAAGAGTACAGACATTAAGATTAATGAACATTTTTTACCCGACAATAATTTTCTTTCAGGCGGCTATATCGATTTCAGCATTATCAGAGTCCGATCAATCTAATTCAAAGCTCTATCCCGAAAAATGGGCCTCTGGAATTGATTCAAAGGGATCATGATAACCTACTATTATGGATCAAAATGGCACAAGTTTCAATTGTTTTGCTTTTGCAGTAGTTTAACAAATGACCCAGTTCTAATGGAGGCAATGCAGGGTCAGATGTAATAAGATTTCCTGATGCCAGGGACATTGGGGCGTAGGTTGAAAGCAAGGCTAAATCACAATTACCATTATGGATCATGGCGGGATGTCAGTCCTTGCACATGTTAAGGTGACGCCGAGCACCATTCCCCAGCTCAGTAACAGGCCTTTTATGATAGCCCTATTAGATCAATGTGTCAATTACTATTACTCAAACTGGCCCTTGGGTCTGAAAGGATACAAACTGAAGGAGATGGACAAAAGGAAGCTTGGCTCATTTACTTCCTCTGATAGCACAAGAAGCCGCTCCAGAGGTCGGCACTACAAAGCAAGTTCAACATATCCAGGATATCTTTTGGTTTTAAGCCTTCACTAAGCCTAAGAAGCAGTAACACAACAGTGGTTATTACCACAGACAAACCAGTCAACCCTATCTAGGGCATTCCGATAATCATTTTAGACTTATTCTTTCTGCTGCAATCCTGGTGGTGTGAAATGGACTTGGGAATGAAAAATAAAAATGATAATATAACTCAATGTGATATATAGACATAATATTATCCTATTACAGTCTTTATTGCATATATAAGGGCTCTGTCTGCAGTGTTTCCCTCACATAGGCGTAGCCGTGGCGGTGTTTTCGACCGCCACGCCTACAAAATGCAGAGCATGTTTTGTTTTTTTGTCAATGGGACATCGTCAATATTTCAATCGAACCTGCGCTGCCGCAGAGGGAGCCACTCTGTTGATACATGTGAATACAGCGTGCAGGCAGCAAGGCGGAGGGGGCCAGGGCATAATTAGTCCTCGACACTGCGAATCCCTAAATCTAAACCTAAATATAAAATATGGTGTAAGAATAATGAATAAATAAAAACCCATTTCCATCAAGCAAAACTGTTGTTACAAGGTGCAATGTCCAAAAAAAAAAAGTTCAATAGGCAAAGTTCTTCTTTGTGTTATGAAAAAACATACTATCATTCTTTTAAATAAAAATGTTAAAATGCAGATGGCTCTGTTTACTACATTTACAATCTTAGTTTTCCAAGTTAACATGCTAACATTTCCTAATCAAAACTTTGATAAAGTACATGCATATAAACATACAATTTAAATGCAATTTTGACTTTAGCTATTGTAATTAATCCTGAGGGGAACATAAATGTCTCTACTCAATTTAACTGCAATCCATCTAGTCTGTGATGAGGCATTGTCTTTCATGGTGGCTCTACAGTTGTATGTAAAAAAAATCAGAGGATTACCAAAGTTATTAGGATACATCCTCAGGAAAACCATATTGAATACACAGATGTGGAGACATTTCATTCAGGGATCAATTAAGTCATTAGAATTTACCCTGTGACGATCATGAATGACAATTCATGCCAATTCATCAGATAGATGTTGTGACATTTTTAACCAAAAAGGTCAAACCTAGGGAATATGGGGGAAACATTTCTGTACGAAATGTATGGCAATCTATGTCATGTTTGTTGGGATATTTAGTCTGAAAGCAAAATGGCAAACCAACCAATTGGAGTCTTATTGCTGTGCCATAAAAAGGCTGTGCACTGGTAGAAAGAGTGGAAAAAATGTAATTTTCTAATCCTAAATTTCTACGCTGTAAAGCAACTGGAGGTCACACCTGCTGAATCCATTTCCCTTTGCATTGGCCCTGCAGTAAAACCCTGGCTGTCCTTTTTCTGTCATAGTGCTCTGCCACTGCGCTGCAGTGTACCTTCCTACAACACAGTGTTTAATGTGACTATTAAAACCATGTGTAAATCTTAATTTTAGATATGCAGCTGTTCACAATGGTCATTAAGGACCATTATGGATGGCGCATGTCTTATTATTGAGCTATTATCATAAGTCATGTCTGTGTACTTTCTCCTTGATGAAACGTGTTGACATCTGTTACTTTAGTTTTCACATCAGTGCTGCTCTTATTCCATGAGCACTTTCCCCTTGGCTGAGAGGACCTGCAGACATCTTTTTATGAACATGAACTAAACCAGGAGATCAAAACCTCAAGATTTGATGTGGCTGAAGAAAGCATGGATGGAGGCCTCAGGATGAATTAAAAAAGCAGGCAAATAAATTCATTTACAAGTAAGGGACGTCATCACATTTCCGACTAGTGTAAAGTTTTACAAGCTTTCCAAATCTGAACGACAATTACATGCTGTGGAAATGCTAAACAAATACAACCTCAGTTTGGGAAGCCAAGGCTGGCACTGCTGAAAGCGGAACTCTGATGCTAAGACTGGAAACGAGAACTGGAACTTCTGAAGTATTGTATTTCCACTGCAGTTCAGAGTACAGATAAGAGCTTCTGAAATTTAAGATTGACATTGGCACTATCCAATTGTTTACATTCAACAAGCACTAAAATTTCACTCCAGAATTGAATTCTTGGCAGAATAGAAAAGCTTCTGAAAAAGTGTTACTACAATATGACACAAACTTTCCACGACAAAAATAAAGGCAAATATGGACACTACAACCTCCCACAAAAGGTGGGACACTGTATAAAACATAAATAACACAGAGTGTGATCATTTGCTCATCCTTTTTGAAACATAGTCAGTTGAAACTACACATTTTTTTTTTAAATTTGATTTTGATTTGATGATTTGATTGAACAGATTTTTGTTAAATTTTTAAGGACGCTCCTTTCACACCCATTCATGCTACTCATGTTACTACCCGTTATGCTCAAGACAGGTGTTCCACAACTTTTCAAGTCTTTGTGGTCTCTGTCGCAACTTTTTTTGAACATCACATTCAGAATGAGGGTATATTTTCAATACACAATCAAATATATTATTTTTTTAAGTTTTCAATTGAACACATGTCAAAAAGGATAAGCAAATGATCTTATCCCATTTCATTTATGTTTTTTAATAGAGTAACTTTCCAAAATTGGGGTTTTTACAAGTTGTTGTTTTTTTTAACTCTGAAACAATAACTGACCATATAATCATAGTCATTCAGATAATCTCTCAAAAGCTCAAGCAGCTATTCTGGAACTTTCTATCCTATTACATTAAAGTCCAGGCAAAGCAAAAATGTATTTGTGATTTAAATTTTCCAAACCTCATAAAAATGTCTTATGAAACACCAAAACGCCAAATTAGCCTTTTCTTTATTAGACCTTCGTACTTAATTTCATTTGTACAGAAGGTCTAGAACTGCCACAGAGAAAATTGCTTTCTCACTTGAAGGCGGGTGCTGTTGAAGTTTAAAATCTATTGGCTCTGCCGCAGTGCCACTCCGGATCTGCCTTAACCATTAGCTCATAGTGCGTCATGGAACATCATTTTAGTTACGCCTAAAAAATCCTGGACACAGAGGTCGTGAAAAACTGTTTCATGCACTAACTCCTAAATCAAGTCATACACAGTTTTCAAGTTTTTAACATGTTTCCAGCTATTATTTTGTATCTTCTTCAACATATTTTCAAACAAATCTCTGATTTTACTTTACCCGGACAATCATAAGATGGAGCTCACACAGTTGTCATTGCATTATATACGTTCACCTCAAAATTGCATCTTTTCTTCCTGCAACCTCTTGTCTTGAATCAAACCTGCATCTACAATTCCATAACAAGTTAAAAGAAAAACTGCATTGCAACATCCTCTCCCTAATCCTCTCCGTGTTGTTATTTGTTTTTTTTGTTTTTTAGTGCCACTCCTCTCAGTCTGAGCTCAAACCTAGGCCCCCATACACAACAAACTCTGGCCACATCAGAGTCTAATAGGGGCCTGGAGGGAGCCACAGTGATTCCGGCAAGCTGCAGGCATTAGTAGGGAAATAATTAGGCTAAAAGTTCAACCACGGCTCCATGTCTGCAGAGCTGCCAGAAATACATTTCCGTCATTGTTTAAAAGGGACGGACACGACATTCAAAACATTCACTTAGCAGTAAACAACTACTTACTAAGTAAAGATACAGTGGAATAATAATGTCCTGACCTGAGAGTAATAACCATCATGAATAAATGCTAAATGATTAATTAATTCAAATTTCATTAACACACACAAACATGCACAAACCTTGTATTTATAATATATTAAATATAATACCTTGTTAAATGATGAATAAATACTTGTAAAGTATCTTTAAACATGAACAAAACAGATATCATCAATCAGTCTTTTTATATATCACCAATAAAAGATTAAATGGAAAATCAATGCAACTTAATGCTTCAAATCACATATTTATCATAAATGAATTGCTATTAGTATTTTTTCACAATAGCCATTCAAATAATTTTTAGAGATGTTTTACCAATTTATTTTTAGGTTTACATTTCAATTAGTTAACATTAACAAATACTTTACATCATATGAAAAATGTTACAAGATGTGTAACAATAACAATCATAACAGCATTAGGCATTACTAATAATAAGTCAGTGTGATTCATTGTGATTTCATTGTTCGTTCCTAATTTTAACTCCAACACCTAACATAAGGACCTAACTGCATCCAATGATTGGCCCTGTAAGAATCACTAATGTTACTTTACCATCCCCATGCTCCTTTATCCTTCATCCAACATTTGAAGAAAATTCCATTAGTACTATTTTGCACTTTGTTTAATGTAAAGGGGAAAGGGAAAGTTTAAGTTCTAGAAATTAAAATATTAATTGGTTTGACCACAGGGGCCTGGTTTTAGGGACTGAGGTTGTGGTAATAGTTTTAAAAGTCATTTTTAATCATTCAGCCTGTCGGGTTTGTTTGCATACACTGCTTTCAGTAGGCTACTACTAAGTTTAATCTGACTTTCTATTTGAAAGGGGGAAACTGGCGAGGTAGAACACATTTTTTGACAGACATAAAACAGACATGCAATTCAAAATAAACGCTCCTGAGTGAAGCCTGAGCCTCAAAGTTCTGCCTATTCACTGAGCATGTGTGCATGTCTGTGTGCAAGGGGCAATAAAAAAGGGGAAGTGGAAGACCAGATTACAGCCACTCTCATTTCCATGCAGGGGCATGACAAAAAGGTCTGGTAACAATTTCATCAAAAACATTTTTTCAGTGGAGAACATGACATTTCTGCCCACAAATTGAAGACAAACCTTGGAGCCTAGGAAAAGATCACTAGAGTCTGAGGATTCTGTCCTGGTATAACGTCCTTTTCTGAACATTGAGATCTTCATAAACATGTACAGTTACAGATCTTAAAAAACCAGGTGCATATGCATAGTAGTCCACAACAACAACGTAAAACACTGCAGTCAAGTGAGGCACTACCCAGATTTTGAAGCACGCCTCGTCGAAATGTTATGGTACCGATCCATTACAGCAACAATTTCACCGTGATGTAATGCCATGTTTCTTCAGTAGCACAGAATGTTTAAACCAGAAACTGGCTTTTGCATTTTTACAATACCTGAAGGCCACTATAGGCTCACTACAACTTCACCGCAAGATTTCACAGAGTCCTATACACTGCAGTATAGTAAAGAAGGATATCCATTCAATTCCATATGCTTTGTTGGCAGATAAATGTCTCCTTCATCAATCTCCCTACATAGTTTATGCAGACAATCAATCATTTAGGAGACTGTGTGATGCAGTTCCTGTTGGAGGCCGTTTTCATGGTGAGGAAACAGAAGGAACAATAGAGAATGGGTTGAATTCTCCTTTTGAAGAACCATAGCAGGAGGTGGAGTGGAAACAGAAAGGGCTTTGAGTTTGCTGATGGCAGAAAGAGTACGACACACAGTGGTGTGCTGTTCAAAGCTAAGTCCAGGGTTAGTCTGATATATTTGATGCACTCCTCTCTCCAAATAGGTAATTATTCATGTACCACTGTGTTAAGTAGGACATGGAGTCCTGATAACCTAAAACAGAGTTGCTGTCATTACATAGTGCAAGGATGGTAGTAGAATCACAGTACTTGAGTATATGATGATAGGTGTAGGACTAATGCAGTCACAGTGTACAAAAGTAACAGGAAGGGGCACAACCTAGTGGGGCTCCGGTGTTGGTAATGGTGGTAGAGGACGTTACAGCTATGAAGAGTTGGGGGACATTGCTGTGGTGGCGGCTCCTAGTCAACTGGTCTCCCTGAATCATGGTAAAAGTTATGTTTATTACAATTTACAGATCACTGTGTTCAACCTATATTGTGGAAATGAACAAAATTACAGTATTTTACTTTATAACTCAAACAACTTGCTTGTGTTCCCACACCACATCTAGTAAAATGAAAGTAATTGAGGAAGCAGGTGAAGTTATCCCCTGCCTTACAAACTATTTACAAATTAAACATTTTTGCCTTAATAGTTGGGCTCCACCAATATTGCTTTCAAAAAGAAAATGAAGTTGCTGATGGATAATATTTTGCACATTGTTCAGAATCTATAATGATGACCACAATAGGCTAATTGTTTTTCAATGTAAAGCCTCCAAAGCAGCATTTCATATGGAATGGGAAACTCACTGTTTAACTTCTAGTTCTAAGCGACTTGCATCAAAACGATCCTGGTTCAAAATACAGTGAAAAGTCCAAAAACGATTCCCTCCATTTGTGGCTCTAACTTTCTGAATTTTGCCACAATATTTGTAGATGCCACCTATCATTGAGGGCAGGTCATGTGTTCATCAGCCTAACATGATCAGTGCTCCATCAAAGGTCGGAAAAAAATAACTTGCTATTGTGGTGTCAGTCAGCAGCGCCAACTCAACTAAAGTAACAGTCAAAGTCTCATCAACAACTCAAATTTATATTTGGCAGTTGAGATATAGCTGTTATGTCTGTGCTCTAAAAAATTGCCACCATAAACGAAACCATTTTTAAAACTTTGGCCTTAATTTGACTGTCCAAATCTCCACTAGTTTCCCATTTACCTCTGTGAAGAAAAGGTCCATTTTTGGGGAAAATTGGGCACTCTCTGTCCACTTTTGTTCTTTTTGACAAAAATATTTTCAAACAGCGGCTTCCTTATAAACAGCCTCGTGTGGTCTCTACGTACGCAAGCAGGAACCAGCATAGGGCCTGTGACACCTATTAGGACATGAAATTGGATGATTTGATATTGAAGTGAATAGAAGACTCAGGTAGCACTGTACAACTATCCATAGTGATGATCCAAAGGATCAGAAGGATTGGACACAAAAGATTGTATGTGGGTTAAACAAAAATAGAATAAAAAGTTTTTTAACTGTGCATTTGTAAAGAAAATTACTATCATAAAACTCATAATTTTGTAAAAAATGTAGGTCCTCTTCAGAATAACCCCAACTATAACCTTGTCAAAGAAATGATTCTATTTTTCTTTGAACTAAATTGAAAAGCTGCCGATGTGCTGAGAAAGGATGACACATGGATATAAAAAAATGAAAAAAAATATTGCACGCAATTTTAAAAGCTACATGCATCCGCGCTGTAAAACAGAAAAAAGTATCTTGAGAGTAATAAATACAGCTTTGCAACGAATGATTGCTCAACTAAATATAATCTGGAGACACTTCAAGCCCACACTTGGATAGCATGAGTGTATGTGTCAGCTTACCCCTGTGTGGTCATAATGTGACAGTGAAGAACACCATAACCTGACGGTGGATACAAAGCATCACTTCGCTAAATCCCCTTAATCTGGTGGCTTATTTTATACAAATGCTTGATGACTTCCATTTAATACACTTTAGAAAACGGATACATCCTGTCCACAGAGCGAAACCTGTCATGAAAATGCACGGAAATACAAGAGCTTAGTGCCACAATGGGCTTTCGTCATCAAAGTGTTAGTGAATGACAGCTGTGGGGAACTAGGGGGAGCAGGTTTTGGTCATTAGCAAGCATTGAATATCAATAATTGTATTATAATATTAGCAAATATTAACAGAATTATGATAGATTAAATTAATAATAAAGGGGCACCACCCTTGGATCAGGGACCAATAACCAAACTGTGGTTCCCCAAACTGAGGGTTATCACCCAAATTCAATTGTTCACTAATTTCTGTGGGTACAGAAATGAGAGAATGAGAGAAAAGCTTTCAAAGGAAGACAAAGGTGTACCTTGCTAAGCACAAGCTGTTGATTCCAATTCCACAACCATGAATTATTGTCCAGTTAATGTCAATGCAACATGGGAACTGTTTATATACTGTTGGGGACTCTTTGTCTATGCAGTCAGTAGAACCAGCCCAGAGACCAAACTGCATCAGTCTACTGCCTTTAGACAGTGTTTGCAGTGTTGATAGGGTCACAAAAATGAGCAGCTTTCTCAATAAGTTGTCACTTTAAATTTCTGAAAGAACACAAAAAGGTTTTTTAAGATGACTGGATTTATTAAAGTACTATTTACTATTTAGTTAATAGAAAAGACACTCAGAAAAGAGAGACAGAGAAGCAAAAGGTACTTAGTCTTAGTCTGTATAAAAAGATACTAATGGCAACACAATGACTTACACTTAAACATTCACTTAAAGAAAACTTAGAGGTGTTCAACAACATTAACTTCACTCCATTAAGTATCCATAGGTTGCAGATTGGATACAGTACAGGGCTGTTGAGAGTAACTAATGTCGAAAGGCCTTCTAGAAAGCATTCATTATGAAAAACAGCAAGTCCAGGCAACATACAAGACGTAAATTACAATAATACTGAATTGTGCTTAAACTATTCTTGCATAATATCCAGACCCATCCTTTCAGCGCTGTATCAATTCTGCAGAAAGGTTTGGCTGCACACATTATTATTTTGGGAAAATGCTCCCGCTTGTTTATATTTCTTTAACCACTTAAAGTTACGATGGCCCGCCAGCAGCCTGATTTACATTTTTCATTTTTTTTTACAGAGGCTGTAGCAAGCTCAGTCTTACGTAACCCTGGTAACTTAAATAAGTCATATGTCATAAGTAGAATGTAAATAATGAAAGAGGACCAGAGGTAAAGAAATACAATTTAAAATAGTGAAAGAGGGCTGAAGGTACTAAAATGCAACAACTACTTGAAGAAGCAAAACACAAGGAAGCAGTCTTGAATGCTTACTGTGAAGAGAACAGACCAACTGGCACAGAAACAAGGGAACACTAAATACACAACAGTGGCTGAATAATTAGACACAGGTGAACGTAATCCATGGACGTGGGAAAACACACTAGGGCAGGAAGACCTGAATCTACAGTAAATGTGAATTATACAAGAAAACAACCTCAGTTATTTCTGTTTCCTCAGAAAACCATGATATTAATAAGATGTCACATGGATGATGCAGTTATTTTCAGCAACATGTGGGACGCACATGTCCAGTGCATGCATGCTCTGCTGATGGACATCTTACTGTCAATTATGCATTTGGTAGGGTGACAATATCGTACCTCAGTCCGGTGGTCATACGGGGCAGGTAAGCCATGTGGATGCTAAAAGAGGTTCACAGAGGCGTCATTATCTATTTTTTCCTCTAGACCTGTTTAACCAACAATTTGTCGCTGTATCTGTTTTGAATCGAGGACCTGAAGGGCAGTCGGAATTGAATATTGATTAGCAATGCCTTTTTTGAGTCTTCAAAGCAAATCATGTATGGAATATTAGCATATAATTACTTATGAAATATATTTACATGTCCTCATACTGTATGTCTCATAATTTCAAGAAACATGACGGCTGACAAACAGACATGTCAACCATGGCTTTATCTTCCTACATAATAACAAGCAACTTTGGACAGGAGAAATATCTGTTTCCTTCACACTGTTTGTGCTTTCCCAAATCACACATTAACTTGTTAAGTTTCACCACATCTGGGTACTGGAAGTTATTTCAGTATGTCCCAGAGCAATTCAATGAAATGCAGAAGCATTGTCATAGGTTTACAACTAGAAAAATCTTGTCTGGAGCACATAGACAAAGACTCACGGGGTCTGTGTAGCATATATTTTTAAAGAATAAAAAAAATGTGTTTCCAGTCTAATCATTCAGTGTCTGTTCATGGCTGTGGCTGTACAAAAGTTTTTATTCTTGTGATGTATTTCATGCAAACAAGACACTGTCACATTGTTGCTACAGTGGAAAATGCACCTTTGTTCCAAATGGCACAACAATGGGATCTGGATAGCTCAAAGTGTACTTGTTGCCACCAGTCATGACTACCAGTGACCACAAGTGTTGACAAATCCACAACACAGACTTCATACTTCATAGTTGCCCAGGATGAAAACTTTGAATACTCCTGACTCCTCAAAGCTTCAATATCTATGGACATAATGAATTATATAAAATAAACTTTAGGATGTACAACAAGCCTCCTCAGACTAGCGAATAGTACTTAAATAAAAGTATGAGACAATGATGAAGGTGGTGACAGAGAGCAGATAAAATCCCGGTGGTTGTGCAGTTCTTTAAAGAAATGAAACAGAGTATCCATGGCCTCAACAGTGACCATGATATCCTGTCAAAATATCCATCTGTATTAGCCAGAAACCCAAAATAGCACATCCAGTAGTCATCTACATGGTGAACGAGGACTACATTGGATAAAAGAAAAAAGGACCACATCGCCTCAGCATCTGGAGATGTTGTGAGGGGGTAGCTGGAGGTTGGAAATGTCACCAACAGTTCCCAAACTCTGGAGAACAAAGCACGCTTATTCATCACTGAACTTTTGCCCAAGATGTGTGTGCTGTCAAACACCCACAACAGTTAAGTTGCCTCTGTCTTGGACATAAAATTTACATGAATTGAAAGAGAGCAGCCTTATTAAAATGAATGAAACTAATAACAACAGCGAGTAGGAGAAGGAAACACAAATCCTTTCCAGAAATGTGAGCAGACATACCAAGGTCTGCAATGGCACCAGCATTCTTTACTAATTCCCAAAGCCTACTGGCAGTGGTGCAGACTCTGAAAGGGACGCATATGTAGCTTTACTGTCAAGAAAATCACTGGATCCATACATTGTTTGGACTTAATGCATAATCCTTTCCATTGATAAAATTATGTTGAGTGTGCCTGGCTGGAAATCCACAAGAACAGGGCTTTAGCACACATGCTTTTTCCCTTCTCTGGCTTTCCTTTAATTTGCAAATCTTGTAATCTAAGCCTTGAGCTGACTGAACCAACTTCTAAACCAGCACCGCTGTAGCAGCCAAGGCTTCAATCTGTTTTTCATTTAAGTGTCAAGACGGCATCCTTTTTGGTGGTTAACAAAAGCTGTTATTTCAAAATGATTATATGCTAAAAACTGTGTGAGGACCTTAGTAAGTTTATGAACAGGCCCAATGGAAAGTCCTGTGCTGTACCCGGAAGCCTTTTTCCTTTTCGTCTTTGACCAGAGTGTTATTTACCAAGCACTTCTGAAGGGGGAAGAACCAGGCTGTTCCATTCAGCCAGAGGTCAGGGTTTCTGCTTTTTAACACAGTGCATGTTTTCAGCATTAGTGTCGAGCGACGCCTGGATGATTCGCCAAACCGTCAAAACGCTGCCCGTCTCAGTGTCAGTGAGGACATAGGAAAAGCAGAAGCAACAGTAACGGCGTCAGAGAGACAGGGATGGCGGTCCCTGGAAAACATAAAGAAGGTGGTCTCCATCAAGGCCAAGCTGAAGACAGACCTCCTTATTTCATTTAATTTCCCAGGGATGATTTAAAGTTTGTGTTGCTCTGGAATAGGAGCATAAGTCAATGGGGAGGGGGATGAGGTGGGTGTGGACTGGATATGGAGAGGCGAGTGAAAAATGCCTGGGGGTCCATCCCTTATTAAATTCACTTTCTTTCCCTAACAGACATTTCCAAGTCCAAACTCTGAGAATCCCAGGGACCAACACATCTGTTAAATCTCTGTTCTCTCTGCCTTTGGGGTGTCCAGGTACTGCTCGCGTGCCCACCTCAGTGCCACTAAAAATCCACAAATCACAGTCACTAAGACCACATCACTGGCTCAGCTCCAGTTGGGTGCATGTTCATAACAAAAAGTTGGGAGTCTTTTGATCCATCTTAGTATTGATAGAAAATGACTTTCCCATGTGGGATTTGTACTGCGTAATATTGCAAAGACTACCTTTTGCACTTTTTTAAAGACAAATTGTCATGAGGATGGATCATTCCAACATCACACAGAGCTCGCTTTAGTTACTTGTCTTCTAGTCTCCTTGCAGCCTGTGTACAGTTAGGGACAGCTCCTCTTAAGCTAATCTAATAAAAGACACAGTTCCATTCCATGGTCATTTCATCAGGTACAGCTAGACAATTTAACAAATCCAGTGCAACAGATCTGCCTCTAATTCTGCACTTTTTTATTAATATTATCATTTTTACTATTTACCTTTTTTCACAAAAGTGTAACCTATATGGCAAGAATTTATCCATATATATTTCATATGAAGAATGGGTCAAAGGATTATGTGCAATGTTAAAAAGACGGCTTCTGGTAACAAAATTATCTCCAACTGTGAAGTTCCCCACAGCACTCAGTAAGGGTGGGCAACTGATCTAACTTAATTTAAATTACATTCCTGTCTATTAAAGATTACAAATACAAGATAAATATATATATATATATATAATGCAGCATTCTGTTTCACCATGATGCTCATTTAGTCCTTCCCAAAGAAAACAACCAAAAAGCCCAAACCTGCTTTCAAAACGCAGCTGCTGTCACCATGTTTACCTAAAAATCACGATGTTGCAGTCAATAATCCATTTATGAGTGGTGATCTTCAGCCAAACACTACTATTGTTTGAACTAAGTTTCTGTAGTTCCAACAACTCTAAAAAGGTTGATACGTTTTCCCGCTAGCTCATTGAATAAAATACATTTTATGAAATACATTCTCGAGTTTAACTTTCATTTATATCACATCAATAACTTAGCATACAAACTGAATAGTTTTAAATCTGAGCTGTTCTTCCTTTCAGCAAAACCATCTCTTAATATCCAAGACCTATCCAGGACTGCAAGGAACCCAGGTGTGACAATGCTAACAATTTAGCAACAACCTGCTCCTGCAGATTTATTCTCTACAACATCAGGAAGTGAAGTTGATTCCTCACCTAGGATGCAGCATAGGTTTTGGTCTAGGCTCTTGTCATTTCTA
>CAFUXE010000534.1:334218-366449 GCA_903364295.1 Serranus cabrilla
ATTAATGAAACTGCTCCGAGCTGGTTGGAATCCTGTTTAACAGACCAATCTCAGTTCAATCGTATGACAACACTGAATCTTCTGTAGTACAATGTTCTTCACAGTGTTCCTTAAGGTTCTGTGTTTGGACCAATTTTACTTCCCTTTATATATGCTCCTTTAAGCAATATTATTAAAAAACAGTCCATACATTTGAATTGTTATGCTGACAACACAGCCAATTATATGTATTAAGTCAGATGAAACTGATCAGTTGCCTTTAGTTGCCTTTTAGCTCCCATATAAAACAAACTTTATGTAACATTGCAAAAAACACATACTGTCTAAAAAGGATGCAGAAAAATGACTCCATGCTTTTTTTACTTCTAGGTTACAATACTGCAATTCCTTGTTGTCTGTCTGTTCGGCAAAGACTCTGTAGTTGGTCCAGAAAGCTTATGGATTGTGTACTGACGAGAACTACGCCACAGGCTTAGACTGCAAGGAGAGGTGGAGATGTCATGTTTAACTCTATCAAAGAATGACAAGGAACATCTTGAGTAAAGTATTGGGATGCTCATTGTTTAGACAGTTAAGCAATACAACTTACAGGTATTTTTTACTTTTGATGTCTTTTTCCTACTACTTTTGTGTTTTATCACCAGTTCTCCTCAACAATGATACGGTACTTTCAGGCCCATAATACAGAGTCAGCAAATTCTGATTGGCAGATGAGTGTCTGCCTGTCATTCTGTCCTTCTGCCCGTCTGTCCCTCCATCTACTCAACATTGAATTTTTCCATGCTTTAAACTAAAAGAAACACTTAAAATGTCAAATTGTTTTGCACTGATTTTGTTTTTTGGTACCTATCTACCTACTTTAAAAAAAAAAATATTTCAGAATTTTTATCAATATAAAAAAATTTCTTCTCTCATCTCCCAGCTTTGAAATTATTACATACGTACATTATTACAGTTTAGCTTGCAGCTTTTCTATCAATGTTTTTCATTTAGCTTCTTTAGTTAATGCAATAACCAGGTAATAAGTGGCCCAGGTGTTGGCTGGATGAGATGAAATGGTGATATGATTCAATTTAAAGCTTTTTCATATTTTCCTATTGTCACAGTGAATGGGAAAAAACTTTATCAATATACCTCACTGAAGAATGCAGCTACTTCAGCATATCTAAACTTCATTTAAGCTTATGAAACGGGTTATTTGATTTCCATATAACCAGTCATGAGAGACATATTTTTTGGCAATTACCTTAAAAATGACACATTCTGTCACAGTCGTAAACTCATTATCATAAACACTTACCTGCAGAGGCCCTTGTAGTTTAATTTAAGAACTGCTTGTTTTTTTTCCAACCATATTATGTCAAGTTGTGTTTCTGGGACATTAATGAGCAGCACAGGGGCTCCACAGGGGACTGTTCTGGCTCCATTCCTGTTCACACTGTACACAGCGGACTTCAAACACAACTCTGAGTCCTGCCACATCCAGAAATACTTGGTCGACACTGCTATTGTGGCGTGTATCAAGAATGGACAGGAATCTGAATATAGAGATCTGATAAAAGCCTGTGTTGATTTATGCTGCAGTCTGCTGGGGAGGCAGCATCAGACACAGAGATGCAAGGCGGTTGGACAGGTTGGTCAAAAGAGCTGGATCAGTGATTTGAGCCAGATTGGACACACTGGAGGAGGTGGTGGAGAGGCAGCAGTGGACGGCTCCTCTCTCTCCATTGCAGGACAGAGAGATTCAAGAGATCCTTCGCTCCTACAGCCATCAGGCTGTCTAATACCAGAGTCAACAGAATAACTGAATTTCCCCTCGAGGATAAATCAAATAATTTTGATTTTAATTTTGATTTTTATTACTCAGATAAGCCATACACTCAAAGGCATGTTTAACCTAATTGCTACATATATTGAGGGTATTGTGGTATAGTATTAATTGTTTCTTTTTCTCCATTTGGCCATCGAGATGTACAGTAATACCTTAAACCATTCAAGAGTTCTATTTCCAGTCTAATATAATTGCAAGAGTAGTGACTTACATCTGGTTGATAGTGTTTTAATTTGTGACAATTAGTGTTATTGTGGAATTATAAACATCAGTAATAAAACTCCTGTTGAGAAAGGTGGTGAAGTCAGCTTTTTTGTGATGTGTGAACTCACCCAGAAGACCCTGTGCTCTTGCATACTCCCAGCAGAGGCCTCTTGTCAGCAAAGCTGTCCATCTTCAGAGGACCTGAGGAGGAAGAGGAGTCATAGGAAAAGGGATGAGAAATAGAATAATCTACACACAACAAAGAGGGACATTCTCTAAACGAACATGTGAGGTCTCTAGTTCTGCCCACGCTCATTCAACATGCAGTCTATTACCATGACAGGAAACATGCATATTACATTACTACTGTTGCCCAATAATTTGATTATGCTCACATAATTTTGATGAAAGGATTTTTTTTCTTCTTCCAAAATCAGGTCATATTCAGCAAGTTAGCAGACCACTATCCCCACCCGCCAAGAAGTGGAATCTGCATACTGTAAAGATTTTGGTGTTCTACCTTTTTATGATCCTCTTCTGTGTGAGGGTTTCAAAGGAAAAGGCTGAGGAAAAACATGATATTAAAAAAAACTAAAATCCGGAGCTGGAGAAATCTCCTGAATGTCGCAAAAAAGGAGCAAGGTTTTCTTTCTACTCCTTGTTTGTTTTGGGGTTTCAGCATGGTAAAAACCCAGCAGGCATTTTTTTTTTGAATGAACAGAAAACATGTTGCATTGAGTGGACTGATCCCTTATTTTCCCTGATTGTCTAATTCCTGAAGATGGACGGAGGATCAGGGGATTGAGTGGATGGGGGCGCTTAGATTGAAGAAGATGTTACCCTTTAGAGGACTGTAATTTGAGGCTTGACAGTAATCAGCCTGAGTTCCTGTGGTATGGCATGAGAGCAAATGTGCCTTCCCTACCAGCCTTTAACACTCCAGAAAGGGTCTTTTCTTCTTTCATGTTTCTGTCATCAGACATCATTCCCAGTCATGATATTGAGCCGTAACATAAATATGACTTTCAGAGACTTAGTGAAATGGCACCATTTACCAAAATAAACTTTCTGGGAAAACATGCGATATTGGATGAATAGAGAGACATTGATTTGATTACTAGTAAGATGGACAGTAATAAGCAAGTACTGCTGACTTCCATGTGGACGTTTGCATGTTTCAGTGTAACAGAGGGGATGGTTGCATGTTGATATAGTGCTATAACATGGCCTCAAGCTTTGCAGACCACTTGTTTGTTGTTAAACATCAAATAATGACTTTTATAGTGTGGGAGCATCCCATGTGTAGCTCTATTGTGAAGACAAACTTCCAATGGACCTAAAATGAAAAAGAGCTTAAAGACCTACACATTTTATTATATTCACATTTCCTCAGTGCTCATTTGTGTCATTTTCCAAGACAACAGAAGATGGCAGGTTGTTAACTAGGGAGAGGATATGGATAAATACATGTATTCCCTTTGGAAAACCAGTACTTCCCTCTTTTCCAGGGAAGAGGGTCCTTGCCTTATTATAATCAACACCTATTTTCGGGTCTTTCTAAGTCTGCCCACCCACAGCCTTGCATCCCAGACAATTGGCCTTTTAATGGCTCACCACAGTGCAACGCTGTTTGTGCCCTAGCGACTGCAATCAGTGTCCTTCCCTCCAGTAGTACAGTTCATAGTTATTTTCTGCTGAGAGAATTGCTCCCCTCATGTGTTGGGGCTATCTGCTGCTTCTTATTACTGTGGTTTGCTTTCATCCACTTCCAGTACTCTTCAAATGATGCCATTGTGTGTTGTTGAAATCTGCCAAAAGTCCGGAACACGGATGGTGAACAAAAAGTCGATTTTCTCATCGAAAAAAAAAAAGGGGAAAAAAAAGGCACAAACCCAGGAAGCTATATGGCAGTGTTCTGATTGACACCTACAGAGATAAAATTTAAAGTTCATGTGTAATCAGTCTAATCAGTGAAACCTATTAAGCATTTGCACCATAGCTTTGAGCAAATGAGCCCTGCTATTCATACTGCATTCAATTTCCCAGTGTCAGAAACAGGGTGAAACCAGTCAAACATTTGTTTGTCATCATTGTGACTAATTCAGTTTTTGTTATATAATACATTCAATATTTAAATGTTTTTCATAAACCAATTAAAACATTTTAATATACAACCTTGTGTGCACTGTTTCTTTAAAAAGAGGCCAAATTCACCTTTAAGTATGAAAATTGGATGAATGGATTTAGGGATGTTTACTGAACACTTGGTTGAGATTACAAAAAATAATTGTAACTGATGAAAAAAACTTTACTGGGACCGGGACAGTATATTTTGCTGACGTCCTGTAAACATGAGGTAAAACATGAAGAAAATGCAACAGTATAATTTTCAGTTATAGAATTCCGAAATGCCACAAGACCGTATCAATTTCAGCTTTTTAAAATTAAAATATAAAATGAACATCCCTGATATTATTGTTATATATTTGCTTTGCTACTTAGCTGCCATTTATAACTATGTCAGACACATTCAGAAAATCAAAACTAGCTATATGTAAAGTGTCCTTGGGTTCCTTGAGCTATAAAAAAAATCAAACTGTTTCATAATATTATTAATACTACTATTATTATTATTATTATCATTAAGTAAACAAACATTTTATTAGAAAGAGGTGGTGGGATCGTTTTATGTGTGTTTGTATTTTTGACAGAGATAACATGTGGTTGCACTGTTAACGGTCAGAGTGGCATCTATCTCCTCTGAAAATCTATACTAACCGGCCACTTTATCATGTACACCTGTGCAACTGCTCATAATGCAAATATCTAATCAGCCAATCACATGGCAGCAACTCGGTGCATTTATGCATGTAAACATGCTGTGGAAGAAAGGTGATTTAAGTCACTTTGAACGTGGCATGGTTGTTGGTCTGAGTATTTCATTAACTGCTGTTCTATTGGGATGTTCACACACAACCATCTCTGGGGTTTACAGAGAATGGTCTGAAAAAGATCCAGTGAGCCTTGATGCCTTGTTGATGGCCGAGGTCAGAGGAGAATCCAGACTAGTTCAACAGTCGCTCAAATAACCAGTTACAGCCAAGGTCTGCAGAAGACCCTCTCTGAACACACAACATGTTCAACCTGAAGCAGGTGAAGACCACACCCCCACTTTATTAGGTACACCTTGCTAGCTCATAAAGTGGCTGGTTTATGTATATCAACTGACAAGAGTGTATTTATAATGTAAAACGTATTGAATTCAAGCAGTTATAATTCCACAACAATTTACACCTGAAAAGCAGTTGATAGGCTTAAAAGCCTTGATGGTGCCGCAGTCTTTTGGGAGATCTGGACAATATTACCAAACAAAATGTCTAATTAAAACTTCATATAGAGTTAAAATGTGCAGTATGTGCTTTGGAGTTTGTTGAATAATTTAAGGTATTGAAGATACTCACTAATATGAGGACTGGGCAGAATGCGAGCAGCTCTCACAGGACCATGGCGCACGGAGAACAGCTCTTGGGCTTCACCTGCCAACTGGGAAAAAAATGGAATTAAAGATGATGTAGAAGTTCATATATCTGGTACAACCCTCTTTCCAAAAAAAAAAAGTTGGGACACTGTGTACAACGGAAATTTTAAAAAAGAGTGTTGAGTGTATATTTACAGAAAACAGTTTTCCACTCCAAGCATAAGAATTCTTGTCTTTGCACTGTATTAAGTTAAACATAGTTGCAAAGTTTTGCCAATCCTCATCACGTCTTTTGCTGTTTGATGTAAAGTGTGTGTCTGGAAACACCACCATTTGGTCTTAATAAGTAACCTCGGGACAAATGTGCTTTTTTGCTGTACTAAAAATTAAATGTGAAATAACCACACAAGCCTATTGACATTTTCTGCAGAACAACACAAACACGAGAACAAATGTGCATTTGTTCACACTGTGTGAAAAATAATCTATTCCAACTGCGTGAAACAGTTTTATTCATAGAAAAAGACGGAGGCTGGGAGTGGGGTGTCCGCGTTTGAAGTCCCAGCCAAACCACAAAGTAAAATCTATTGAGCACAGAATAAAAGGTTCAGTGGCATCGCAATGCAAACGAGCCGCCTCCGTTTACTGTGACAGAGCCAACAAAGAAGAGTTGGGGATACCAGTTAATGCCAAGTGCACAGCCCATGTTGTCTCTGTCCCAATCTGACTGTAACATAAGAAACACTCTCACCAGTGTTTCCAGCAGGATCGTTTTACAATCTCCCAAGATTACCCTCTGTATTTGACTGCATTATCAAAAATGATACAGATTTTAGGTGAAATATCTAAATTAATAATTTACCTTGACTCTTATCAGACTAAATATTAGCTGATTTCTTTCGTGTGCGACAGGTTTTGGTGAGATGCTATTTTTTTAAGTTCCTACTTCAGTTACTGATCAATTTTTTATTTCACAAAATGAAAGAAGAAGAAATTCAGATTCCAGAAAGAACAATTGCACACAGTTGACTGATTAAATAAACTATGAAAGGTTCTTTTTTTGGTTTCTGGTTGAAACTTTTCTTCTTGAGGGTCTTGAGGGGAGAATTTATGACCTTAGTATATTTCTAAAATCCTGGCCGTGTGTACAGCTGTGTTTTTTCAAAAAGGTCTTGAAGATAGTAAAAATATAATAACGAAGTTTCACGGATAAACAGCATTAGCAAAATCATTGAAAACAAGAAAAGAGTAAAAACAGCCTCTGATCAACCATCAGTGTTAATATTCATGCTATTCCCACATTTCTCGCCTGAAAAAAACGGACTTTTCGTTTTCACATCATCAATCTTTTTGATACCGTTTTGAGCAACTGGCAACACAATCTGGTTGGTTCCCAACAGTATCAAAGCTTGATACCATATAAAACACACAATTACACTAAAAAAAATGATTTATTACAGAGAAAATACAGCCACATTGTTAAGCTTTTAAATGGATGTGTGGTCATGTCTGACCAGTCTGGTTTAGTCTTCATGTGTTCACATTTGATGACAGTGTATGAGGTCAATGGCCTGTGAGGCTCTTGGCAGTATCTAGCGTGTGTAATGGCACATTGTTCTGAGCGCAGAATGCCCCACTTTCGCTATTCCTTTATGCGTTAAATTATAGTGAAACCTGCATTATCACTTTACTAGTGCTTTAATCTGGTTGTTTGAAGTCTATAAACCCATCTGAGGGGATGATCGCTCTTTTGTGCAATTAGTAGCCTTTTCAAAGTGACGGATTTAGAGCTATGTTTTTATTCAAAGTGCTTGAAGCCCAGTGGTAGTAGATTAACACTGGAGACACAGGCAGGTTATACGAGTCATGATAGCAAAGAGTAAAAAGAGGCTGGCAGCAGGGCAGGATTCCTGTACAGGCAAATAGACCGAGGGGAATAATGGAATTTGCTGGATTAAAATGAGAGGTGGGGGGGTGAGGGGGGCAGGGGTTAATGCGCCGGGTTATTGTGCATTATCCCGCCGCTCATCCTCGCCTTACATGGCTTTGTGTGACATCCACGGCCCTCAACAACATTCCCACCATTACATTAGTGGCCCAGTGTATGCAATATGCCAAATTGCTTTTCAAAGTTGTTTTCCCTGCCCACAGTTATTCATTATATTCATTTCATTTGTGGCTCGGATGTTTTTGTGGAATCACGGTGTCTGCTCTTCTGTTTTAATCTCTCAAATGTAATACCATAAGCTGTGAACAGATATCTGGGGCATATTCACAAGTGAGTCCGCTCACTAACACAGTGCTGGACATATTGGAGGTTTAGAGGGAGCAGGTGCTTCAGGGATCGGACAGTAACAGGTGCTTGTTCATGAGCTTCCATAACATGGACCTCTAAAACGATAAGAGTACAAAAGCCTTGAATGATGCAGCACTACTTATGATGTTGGGCTGTATTTTGTTTTTTTTATCTTATTTTTGTGAGGTTTTATAATGTGAGGCGTCCCAGGCATTGGCGACCCCAGGAAATGTTTCCAGCCCTGTGTAGCCCTGAATATAAATTTAAATGCATTCCTGTGTGGCTTTACAAAAAAAGAGAATGTGTGAATGTGCGATACTCTTTCGTAGCATAAGATGACAAGCGGAAGTGTAGAGAAGAAATGGCTTTGTACAGCACACAGAAGCAAATTTCGATTTGTAATTATTTATAATATATTTTATATCACATAACTTTTATTTCAGGTATAGCATATTTTGATGGACCAATACAGCTCAACAATGAGGTTCTGCTAGGGAAAATCCCATTCATTTTCTGAATCACGATTTTGATTGTCAGTAATAATGTCTTAAAAGGGGATTTCTGCATTTTTCAAACTGGACCTGATGTGTTTGTGTCTCAGTGACTAATGGTGATAACAGTTTCTGAAATCACTCCAGTATTAGGGGAGAGAGCTGCAGCCGCTAGCCGATTAACTAGCTATAATGTAAATATATGGGGAAAATCTCTTGTATATATTAATATTCATCTTTGCACTAAAGGTTGCACGACATGTTTTATTTTTATCTGGAGTATGCAAAATGTTATCTTGTTTCTATGTTGTGCATGAAAATGACAGAGTCAAAGACTCAAAATGAGTCAGACAATTTTCAATGTAATATATGTCAAAAAGGATCAGTAAATTATCACATCTGGTTGTATTTATGTTTAAGACAACAAGGACAGGTTGCTCAACTCTGTTTTTTTTTTGTTTTTTTTGTCTCCCTAAGAAACCTCTACTTCAAATCAGAATTCTGACTTTATTTTTTATAAGTAAAATATAAGTTCCCAGGAATTTAAATCCTGGACCTTGAAATCCCCAGAGAACGCCTCTTAATCCGGGCTCACACTACCAAACTTTTAAAACCTTAACATATTGTCAAATCACCCTCATTAGGTGAATCTTCACAGATTGTCGTCTCTATGATCTCAATGTTCGACCACTTGGGTGTACTGTAAATATTTTGGTGGAATTTGTTTAAAAATTAGATGAAATAGAAAATGGTTTGCATATATTTCCCAGTATCCCACATTTTTGGGAATCAGGGTTGTACAAATCACAGCAAGATATCGGATATCAATCCAGTTTTCCAGAATCCAGAGTTTGATCATGTGATATCTGGTACGCAAAGAATTTCTGTGTCAATTTTGGTAGCCTCTTACTGAGGACGTCTGGAGATATAGTATAGTCTGTATAAAGAATGGACGACATGTCTCCACCTTCTCCCAATGTACAAAAGTGAAGCCAAGACATCCTGAGTACAGTCACTGCCATCTTGCACAAGTGACGCAGATTTACGCAGTAGCATTTCACAGAATTGTATAAATAATTTTATCCAAACTTAGTGCAAGAATTTACACTTGAACATACATTTGCATGATGGTTACTGCCTAAAATTTCAGCATCTTTGGGATATGTTCATTTTACATGAACTTTTAGTTTTTAGTTTGGCTCATGTCGCATCCACTCAGAGAGGGAGATGATGTTGAACAGAAAAATGTTTTGGCTTCACTTTTGGGCATCTGTCAGTGGGACCACCTTTATATAGAGTCTGACCCTACTAATTTTTTAAGTGAGCCATTCTGAATTGACCATATGTTGCAATGAGGCAAAATTGTCACAATTCAGTGGCTGTGCTGAAATTACTTTGCGCTTAAGGCCTACAGGTGACTTTTGATTTCTTGTTCATGTTTGGAAAGTGAAATGTCTAGAAATTTAGATTTGTTGTCATATGTAACACCTACTTTGATCAAACATTACCAAATTTCATGCATCCACTGAATCCATGGTGCCAATTACAAGATATAAATAATAAGAATAACTTTAACCAGGAACCCACAGTCAGTGTCACTGCAGGGAGCTGGAGCCAATCACAGCTGACACATTTGGTGTGAGGCAGGTACACCGACAGGTCTCAAGATTCTCAAAGGGCTGACACATACAGACAGACTATGGGAAGAAGTCGGAGGAGCCGGAAAGAACCCAAGCTGACACAGGGAGAACATGCTTGCTATGAGGTAAAAGTGCTAACCACTACACAGCAGTGTAGAGATAGGAGATGACAATTTAAATTTGTCACCTAAATCATCCTGCACTTAGCACAGATCCTGTCTGATCTTCAAACTACATTCCGTCATTTTTAACACGTCCGAATAGGTTTTGTTAAAATAGTCAAGCACTTTGTTTGGGAGGGAAATCCTACAGAAAATCCTACCAATGCATTGCTAGCATAAACCTTGCACTTTGACATCTCTATTACAGAAACTTCCTATCTATAATTACATGTTAACATCTCAACAAGTCTAGGACAGAATTGTGGACCATTTTGTAATACAGATCCAGATGTTCAGTTCTGACACTGCAGACACTTTTCTTCCAAGCAGGTCATTTCATCTCAGCTTGTTCGCAGACAGACAATTAGTCTACCACAGTCTGCCTCTTATCAGGCTGCAGTGGATGACACCTCTCCGGTGTAAGGCGACAGTAATCTACATCGCCTAAACAGCTCTGTCAGCATCCATACAACCAGTCAGAAGTCCCCATCTCACGAGTGTGTGAAACTATGTGTGTACACGTGTATGTTAGCAGTCTGCCAGGCCATTACAGAGGGTGTTGGCTTAGCAACTGTCACAAACACTTCACAACCACTCAAGAGCCAGAGACCAAGGCACCCTCAGTGCTTACTTAAAACCCTGCGAAAAAACACAACCCAGAAACATCCCATAAACTTTCAAAACTGAAAGAAAAACAATGAGGAAGGACATCAGTGGTAAAAAGCTGGGCTGTGCTTTGTAAATCAAGAGTTGGTGTTCAAATGTAACTGAAAGACAGAGGAGCCTCACCAAGCTTAGGTTTTTTTACTGGGTGTGTGTAGTGTAGCTTAAACAGATGTAATCATCTGCTCCACCATAACACATGCAACAGAAAATGTGCTAGCAGCACAGGAGTTGCCACATCACAGTGGCCAATGTGTGTGTTCATGGGTAAAGTAAGAGTGTTTCCTCTTACCCGTGGCCTGTGGATGTTTATAAAGGGACTGATTAAGGACTTTGGTGTGTTTTGATCTCACAGGATGTATGTGAAGTTTACATGTTTCAGTGACAGCCTGTACATGAAAGGCAATACCCGGCGAGTGAAGCCTTCGCAGCGTTGTGGGTAATTTGTTAAGTCACAGAGCAGACAATCCTCTAATGATTTTCCAGGACTGACTTTAAAGAAGTGAATTTTCTCAATAACATATCTCCTCCAGTCTGCTCGGGAAGGGTTTGAGGTGTAACATTGCTCTAGTCGGGAGAAGAAAAATGTATTCCAACATGCAGCTTTCAAAAGTAAACGGTAACCAGAGAGAGTATTGTATTACAGTATTTACAGTGTGTATGCCTCTCTGATCTTTGTTTTTTATGCATTAATTTATTCATCTGTTTAATATATGATTCAATCTCTGATATTTACAGGTCAGATGTGGACCACATACGTCATATCAACAGTTTCATTATATTAGAAAAGGTCTCCATCTTTTGGCCATATTATATATTTGCTGGCCGCAAAATCATAATGGGCCTACAGAGAGGAGGTCAGAGCTCACATCTTGGCGTGATGATAACCTCCATCTCACCGTCAGCAAAACAAATGAGCTGATTGTGGACTACAAACATTCCCCCTATCAATCAATGGAACTATAATGCAAAGTGTCAGCAGCTTCAGGTTCCTCTGGGTTTACACCTGGACTCACTACATCAACAACACCACAAAGACAGTGAGTGTTCTCAACATGGATCCCAGAATACTGTGCAACTTACACAGGTGGGAGTTGGATTTTGGCAGCTCAATCACACTTAACTGTAAGGGCAAACCTGCAATGCACATCCCCAAGACAGAGATGGCATCTACAGAGGAGCTCTACACCCAGCAGTGCAGGAAGAGGGCCAAAGGTATCAGAGACCACAACATCACCAACAGCAGTTGGTCCAACACCGTTCAGTAGAGCTTCATCTATGTGATTGGCTGCACTTGCTGCCTATCACTTACAGCCAACAATACACTTTATTCTGTGTATTTGTCCCACTATTTTGTGTTCTCAAGAACTTTCATTCAGAAACAAGTAGTGAAGTTCAACAGGGTCTTGGGACTTCTGATGTTATGGTACAGTATAAGGCAAGTGCTGCTGTCTGTAACCTGGTCAAACACTGCCATCTAGTGGACAATAGTTTTACTGCAATACAGTGAAAAAGGCCAAACAAAACCGAGGTGAGAGACTGATCACTTATATAGAATATATCCTGGGTGTCCCGGTGGTGGGGGCGCATACAACGACTGAATCATGATAGCTCGAATACATTTGCAACATGTAATGCTTTTCAGCATGTAAATACATTTATCTCTATTTAAATAGTCAGCATTTAGAATTGCACCAACTTGTTTGAAAGGTGTAGAAAAAAACGATGATTGATAAAATAAAAATGTAAGTCACGTCAATGAGCACCAACATTATTTATTTGCACTCTCTAATAGCCATGGAAAAAACACTGCCAACGGCTTTATAAAAAACAACCAACATACTATATCCTGATGCCTCTCTGCAGAACTTATTTAAGTTCAAACTTTGTTACATTTCATTCAAGTGCATCCCAAGTAACTCGTGACTACAGCAAGGAAAATTATTATCTGTTGTGTTAAACAGGTGACATGGTTAACAGAGAAAACATTGAACTTAGATAACTTACTAAAATGCAGTGATTATAAATTTGAAACCTGTTTCTTGATATGTTTTTAGCTTTTCTCTGTTGATCAGTGAGGAGGATTGTTCTGACTAATAAACCTCACAACACATATACAATAGCTACATTCCGTCTTTGCTTCAGCCTTGTTTTCTCATACACCATTCAATTGGGCAGTGGACATGTCCTGACAGGTCCAGGGTCAGTCAATGATTTTGACAAGAGTTTGACTTTTGCTCGCAGTAATGTTTACATTATCCTATCACACAATCAATTGTCAAGACTGTCCATTGACTAAGTAAGTAAGAAATGTATATTCAACATGTTTAGTTGAAGGTAGTCTATTGGTTTGGTAACTCTGATTGATGATGCACAAAGATGTTTCAGCAGTCCTAAACAGGCCTATTTTTAATAGTTTATTTATTTATTTATCTGATCCCAAAGCAGTTTTAGGGTGTTTTTCTCTTTTTACATTTTACTCACTGTGGCCCTGCATTTCACTGCAACATACTGCACCTTCAAGTTCCCACAAGTGTCATGGATGTCATGAAAAACGTGTCCACATGCTATTGTATTGAACTATTTCGAAATTGAACTAGAATTTTTACAACCTCTACTTGCAACCTCTCCTGTCCTCTCCTCTCTATTAACTTGAGACATGAAGAACAGTTATTTGGAGAATTTAATTTTTTCTAACTGAAACGCAACCGATGATCGATCAAACTCTGACAATAATGCTCTTTTCTTTCTACATGGGAGTGTATCTTTGGCTTTCTTGGAAAAAAAACATAACTTACCCACATTCAGAGCATTAATGGAAACAAAATTTCTGAACTTATATCTAGTAGTTATGGTGAGCATGATAAACTCATCTGAAATTATAACCTTGTTATAGTGAAAGTCTTTGTATATAAACACGTTTGCTTATTTTTGTGTTGACTTCATTAGTCCCCCCTAGTACTGTGCAAAAGAACTGTGGCAAATTATAGCACTTTATTTAGATAACTTAGGTAACTTACAGACACGCTCCATATCTGCATTCCGTCAGCGTACCCAATCATGAGGCAAAGAGGAGGCTCAGAAGTACCATTGTGCATCTCCAGAAACTCTGGGTTGCGGGCGGTGTCTGTGCAAACAAAAGTGAGACAGTAAATAAGGTTAAATTACAGAACCTGTTGCATCATCCAATGCTATGACAAACTAACCACAAATGGTGCACTGTAATGTTTTATTGAGTTGGAGCTCAAAGCGTTATTTGCTATTGCAACATTTTCATAGAATACGTTATTCTGCTCTCTGTTGGGTCCAGAGATCATTAGTCTTCCTTAAATTCCTTCATATTTCATTTTTGTTCTTGTCTGATTCTCTGAGAGGTTTGTGTCACAGCTCCATAACATAATTTGAATCCACATTTACCAAATACAGCAGGAACAAAACAATAATGCATGCTATAAAAACAGCAAACAAAAAAAACAACAGTTTAAAGATTTAAGATTGAAAGGAGAAAAGATCCCGAAGGAGGTAGTGAATGTGCCAGCCTGCAGAGTGCTTAAAGGTTTGTTGGCGTTAACTACAATCAGAAACTGCTGAGCTCGTAGTGCAATGCTTGCGATCATGCAGTTTAAAATTTCACATCCAATCAGGTGGCATTTCTATAAACATATTAAAAAACATAAGACATATATAACAATCAAATGGTATGCTGAGTCACTTTGAGTCTTGTCTGTTGCAGTTAACTGTGTGGTTTTGATTAATAGGAACAAGGCTGGCTCTCTAAAATAGTGTATTATAAATATATCCTGTTTTAGACGGAGATCAGTCACTGTTCTTAACCAAAGAGCCCAATGTAGTTAGAGCTTAAGCTGTCTGACATAGACAGACTTACCGCTGATGTCAGCTTTCTCAAATCGAACCCAAATGACTTTCTCTTTTTCATCAGTGGGCGGAGCCCCGGTATATGCCTGTAGATTGAAAGACAGAACAGAGAGTGAACAAAACATACATAAGACCACTTAACATAACAGAACTGCAAAATTTCATATTCTGTTAACCACATGTAGTACCCCTGCCAAAAGTATGTTTGTAAAGAGTATTCAATTAATTTGTGTTTACTATACATTACTGCCGACCATTTTACAAAGCATAGCATGTTTTAGTGTGGTTTCCTAACTTAATGATGTTCTTTCCAGTATGATTTGTATTTTAACTTATTGAGATCACCCAAAAGCAGCAAAAAGAGTGGCCCATCACAATCAGAGAATTTCTAATTTGGTGTTATCCTTTACATCAATTGTAATAGATTATTAGTATGTTTTCTTGCCAGGGTCACTCATGTAGACCAGGCAGATCCGGAGCCAGCCACAAGCACTGCGCCGCAGCCTGTCTTGTCTGAACAGCCTAATTGATTCACATGGGCACTGAAAGGAAGTGGGTAGCAATTCCTGAGGCCTCAGTGCGCCTTACTATATCTATTAGAAATAACCTAGTGCTTCAGCTGTTTGTGATTATTATATATACTTCTGTTGTCTGAGATCCATCTGAAACTGTAAGGACTTCCATCATTTCCTTTGGGCATTGCATTGTAAGTGTTCATCAACGGCACACTACAAAAATCCAATGTTTTTCAGTGTGCGAACTAACTTTTACTGAATATACTTAATTTTGTCGATTTTCTAGTATGAACATACTGACAACATACTTAAGATGGGCTCTGCTATTTTCTCTACCATTATACAGCTAGTATGAGCATAAACGCAAGGGACAGGACTGGGTGCAGTAACTTATATATACAATGTTCACCTCCTGCAAAAGCAGTATTTAAAATAGTAGATGGGAGTCATCTACTAGTCATCCATTAAACTGCCAGGTCAGACCTGGTTGTTTACTAATGTGTGATAATGAAAAATTGAAAATAAAATGAAGGTCATCATACTAACACATAGCTACATAGTGGGCAAATAAATACCATAAAACTAAGTACTTAATGTTAATATTTTGCACATTATGAACCATAACTTCCTCTTCATCAGTTTATTAATACGCCTCGCGTTCATTAATTGACTATTACGTGTTATGGTGCACTCCGTATGTTTGCCCCGTAAGCTCGATGGCCAGTCCAGCCCTGCCCTGATGTAAGACCCTTGCTGGAATGTAAGAACTGTGACATTGTTAGGCCGGTGATATACTTGTTTTTAACAACGTGTTCTCGTGCACATCACGGCTGCCTCACATGTCCTGCTTCTGTTTGGAGCGTTGGATATGTACATTGCAAGAAATTAAAGCTACACATGCGCATTGTGCGATATACAAACAGTAGTGAGGAATTGGAAACCTGTAACAGCTGTATTAGAGAAAAAATGACAGAGGAAAGTTACCTGAGGGACCACATCCTGCAGGAAGGTCACTACACTTTCCATGTAGGACTGCTCCCTGTGAAAGCAAAAAACTCACGTCATCTACAAAATTCAAATGATAAACATCCAAATTTCAAAATGGAACTGATTGCTGAAGTCTGTCCTTACGTAGCAGCTTGTGCCCGCACTAGAACCCCTCCAGCACAGCGACTAGGTCTGCGTGGAGAGTCCGATGCCATTTTGTTTCCTGCTTTTTTTATCCTGTAAAGATACAAAAAGATATTTTTAAAAGGACAGCTAAATACAAATAAAATGAATGAGTAATCTGTCCTTGTACTGACTTGCAATGCAATATTGAACAAATTGTTCTGTTTCTCTGCAGCATGTAAACACTGACATGACATCAAATCTTCATAGAGCAGTTACCATGGAGGACAGGCAACACTTACTTCATTTGGCCTTCTACATCTATGACTCAGCAATACAATTTTAACATTTTAAACACAAGCTTAACATTTGTTTGGTCCAAAAGATATATATCTAATGTCTTTCTTTTTGTATAATGTCTGATTAAACGGGTACACCGATGTTGGTACAAGTTTTTTAACCGGTGGAAATGTTTCTAATAGTATAATAAAACAGCACCCTCAAAAATTATCACAGAGTTTAATCAGTCTTCTCTATAATCGTAATACTAAGCTAATTTGCTTTTTATTAGATTAAGATGTCCCCATACTTAACAACTTTTAGTTATTGTAAATGGACAGAATCAAACAAGATCACAAAATAACAGCTTGGAATAAACACTGTGATCTGTGTTTGTATTGATTTTGCCATTTTATGAGGTGCACTTTGATCAACTAAAGCAGGTGCTTCTAACATTTTATCCATAGCAAGAGTTGGACTACTAGAGTACCTCTCAAGCCTCAGCCTCAAAAATGATCATAGAATGAATCAACCTCTTTAACAGTTTATACAAAAACAGCATATTACATCTTTCATGAAGGTGGGATTGATTGTGTATTAGACAGTATTGGTTTGCAACTGTCACAGAGTATAAATGGTGATATTCAGTCACTGTTAAGTGGACAAACACTATAACTACAAGACTAACCATTTATGTCAAACGTCATTCTTTAAAGTCATTTTTAAAATGAACATCTCTAACTGAGTCTCAACAAAACCATTACTACTCTTCATGGTGTAAGTGAAGTGAACTGTGGGGGGAAAGCAGCTTTATCCGTTCAGTGATGAAGCCATGCGGATGTAGCAACCCAAAGAGTAGAACTGCAAATAGAGCGCGACTGAAATGAGCTTCCCACCTATTGTGTTTTAGGGTTCAGGGTCAGGAGCTCAAACATTCAAACTCCAATATTCCTTAGCAATAAAATGAGATACTAGAGCAGTTCCATTAGATTAAGATGCCTCCAAGTCATGACTATTTTTCTGTATTCCTGGCAAGTTAAATGTTTAAGAAGAAACGTTAAAGCTGATTCTAAATATGCTGATGGAAATCTCTTTCACAGCTAACCTGGGAGCATCTCGAAGTGCTATCACCATGAACTCGACCCAGATAAGAGGACGGTGGATGAATGGAGATGATGTGAAAATCAGCTAAATAAAAACTTTAATGCCAGGGACATGCAGCCACGTGCCATCAGAACAATGCAGTTGCAAATATGGCTGACTGTCATACTTCAAGTCAGGTAGATGTAACGTAGTAAAAGCATCTTGTTAAATAATTAGGGTTGTCTGTTAGGCTGTTTAGTCATTCAGGTCTTGGTGCACTTGGTAAAGCACCATCTCTCTGTTGTTTGGGTGGAATATTTTGCAAATAGGTATGCACATAACAAGCCCACTAACGAAGCATGTATGGACACTAAAGAGGTTATCTGGTCAAACGCTCATTCAACCATATGAACAGGGCAGACTAGGCAACATGCAGTTAAACAAAAAGATGAGCTGCCCTAGTAAGCCACAGTGAGAAGCTTGGATATCTCCACTTCAGTTACATATCCTGAACATTTATTTATCTGCCTAGCACCACTAGCAATTAGTGCGATATTACGGCTAATACTTGCGACAACTGCCAAGTCCACACAATACAGCTGTTAGCTAACGGTAAAGTTATATCGGTACATAAGAACCCTGCAGCTAACTTAGCATTAGCATTAGCTGATAAAACTCTCGTGTGGTGAAACAACAGTGGCAGCCTTCTAGCAAGAGATGCATTCTTCGTGTTTCAGTAATTCATTATTTTCATTATGCTGTAGTTACGAACCGAGGTGTAGAACGCTGACTGTTCCTTGCTTATGGACTTGTATGGTGGTCTGAAGAGCTTTGTACAATAACGTCAAAACACAAACAGACTGGATTTACGGAACTGTCTTGTGTAACTAGAAGCCAATCAGAGCACAGAAACGTTTTCGTTAACCCAATCAGCCAATAGGAAAGGCGGGGCTCATGCCTGCGTCACATACTAGAAAAAAAAGACAAAATAAAACATAGCCAGCATTCAAAATTATTTTGTGTTTTATTGTCGTTATCAGAGACTGTGGTTTATTCTGGTTGAAAACACTCTAAGCCAGTGAATCTACTAGGGGGTCTCTGAAAGGTTGTTTTTTTTTTTACATACGTTTACTTATTTTATCATGATAATTTTTTCCCCCAAAAGGTTCAATAAATTATTTAAATATTGAATAATATAATAATTCATATATTACGTTCTAATCTAACAAATCTATAATTCTTCGATTCTAAAAGTATTTTTAATACATCTTATCCCACATGCATATCATGTTATATACATACATATAAGTACAAGTATAAATAATAAGCAAATTATTTCAAAGGCCATATATGACGGGGTCCCAGGTATGGGATGTCCCAGCTGATGTTCAGCTCCCATTTTAGGTCCTGTGTGATGGTGGTTCCCAGGAAGCGGAAATGCTCCACAGTGGCCACCGGGGAGTCACACAGGGTGATGGGGGCAGGTGGGGGTGGGTTCCTCCTGAAGTCCACTGTCATCTCCACTGTTTTGAGGCCGCTGAGCCCTAGATTGGTGTGCCTGCACCAGGTCACCAGTCGGTCGATCTCCCGTCTGTAGGCAGACTCGTCGCCATCAGAGATGAGTCCAATGAGGGTGGTGTCATCTACGAACTTCAGGAGCTTGACGTTCTGATGGCTGGAGGTGCAGGCGTTCGTATACAGGGAGAAGAGCAGAGGAGAAAGAACACACCCCTGTGGGGATCCAGTGCTGATGGTCCGGGTGTCAGAGACGTGCTGCCCAATCCTCACGTGCTGCTAGAAGTCAGTGATCCACCTGTAGGTGGAGTCAGGTACGCTCAGCTAGGAGAGCTTGTCCTGTAGAAGAGCTGGAATGATGGTGAAGTCCACAAACAGGATCCTGGCATAGTCCAGATGCCGAAGGATGAAGTGCAGAGCCAGGTTGACAGCGTTGTCTACAGATCTGTTGGCTCTGTAGGCAAACTAGGCGCATGTTGTTTGTGGAGTGGGGGGCCTTGGGTTTGTAGTTTGTGATCTGCCTGAACCCTCTCCAGACAGAAGCAGAGTCGTTGGCTGAGAACTGGTGTTGGAGTTTCTCAGAATACAGCCGTTTAGCATCTCTCACTGCCTTGCTAAACCTGTACTTCGAGTCCTTAAACTAGGCTATAATGTTTGGAGCATTGGACAGAAGCAACTAAAAGCAAAAGTAGATTAGAATGTTATCTGATCCTAAAAGGAGGTTATGAATTGACAGAATCTCTCTATTGTCAGAGATAAAAAGCAGAGACAGATCCTGACCAAGTAGTTTAGAGGCTCACCACAAAATTGAAAAAAAAAAATAAGAAGACACAACATAACATGGCAACCATAAGAAAACAGAATAGTACCTACCCCTCTGAGACTGACAGCTGAAAAGCTCAAGCTCATCAAGATGACAAAGGTGGAAGTTGCGGGAGAGCTCAGGGTCCATGATGACACCAATGACCTATATTTGGGTAAAACAAAACTTCTTGACGAGGACTGAGTATCTGAACTATACATAGGTATTCCAGATTCTTGAAATCAGTTCACACAACAATGGTAGCTCCTCCAGAGCCAACTTGACTGCCAACAGCTCTTGATTGACAACATCATAGTTCTCTCCTGAGCCCTACTTCAGCTTTTCCCTGGGCTTTCGGTATTACTAAGGTGGTTCTCTTTTAATATGGCTGGGTCACTATGTAACTCATGCGGTGAAGCTTTCCTGACCTGGACCAGGTTTTGTTCTGAGTTTTGGCTTCAAATCGTCTAAAAGGCTTTTACTCCTTTAGAAACAGTACCTCACACTAATCAATAGTGAGTCTATGATCGAAACAGATTTTCAGTGGGGAGAATAAAATGTAAGTGTGGTGAGTCATAACGTTACATTAATGTCACCATTCAGAGCCATACAGTTACAGCAGAGTTACTGTATGTATGGTAGCATGCAGTCAGGTCACTGAACTACTGAATACGTTTGTTGTGTTCTCTGGACATTTACTCAAACAGTCTCTAACATGACTCTCCTGTAAAATAAGGCAACATACATTAATACTTGACCATATTATTAATCAGTGTGTTTATATTAATACTTCACTACATTAATCATTATGTTTACTTGCATGTGAAATGCTGTATAATCCCTTCAGAACACAACGTTATCACATTATGTTTTATGCTTTATAATGATTTGCTGATGTCCGTTTTAAACTGCTGGTACTACAGCTAATATAATACTGATTGGAAAAGGTCTATTGTAGCCCAGATAATAGGCATTAAAATCATTTATTTTTGAAGTGGGCAAAAACAAAATATACCTGGGTATATCCATCATTATGGGACAGTTTCACATCTTTAGTAGTTTAATGTTTTAATGTGCGACATCAATTTTGTGATTTGTGCTGTGGTGAGAGCTGTCAGGTTAGAAATCCACAGTAGTCATTGAGAGCACATGGAGTGGTTAAAGCAAGAGATGTAATGATAACTGACATGAGGAAAATATGGTTAAGAGACATATCAGCATATCAGATTACTAATATGTAGGTAAAAGAAAAATTACAGATTGACCTCTTGAAAAACTGGGATGATATAAGGATCTAAAATAAACATGGCACAGTAACGGACTAGTTCCAAAAGATGGCAGCAATGCCACGTTACAGATTCACGCTGCCGTGGAACCGCAAGGAAGAAGAAGAAGAAGAATGCGGACGCGGCTTCACTGTTGTTGTTGTTATTATTATGGAGGGAGGCTCTCAGCTGGTTGTATTTAAGAGATGATTGGTTATTTCGCTGATGGACACGTGAACTTACCAATTACTGACGTCGTTTGACTGCAGATAAAATCACGACGTCTTAATAGCATAACTAGTTTGCTTCTAGCTTCAGCAGTTAGCATAATACTTCCGAGTGGCTCTGAGAGGTAAAACTTTAATTTGCAAAAGATGGTTCTGCAGATATCCCTTACATAGTTATTAGCAGTTTCTCATTGTTTAGCTAGCAATTTAACAACACATTACAATGCTATGCAGTTGGCAACCAAGCTAACTCAAAGACTAGCATAGCTAACGTTAAGTTATAATCTAGCGTTACAACGTTAGTGATTTTAGTTTTATCAAGGCGTGGTATTATTTTACTATTTGTCGAATACAGCGAGTGTTATCATTATTTCCTTTACATTACAGATAGTGTTTGATAAACCTCAGCTCTAGAGTTGCATAAAGTCATTCACAGTAATTGTGCATATAAGGTTAACATTTGGTTGGTATAACGTAAGCTAATACGTAATACTTTCTGTCTGCTGGTAAATTAGCCAGAACATTAAAGTAGGCGTCAGGAGAATTCAAAAGACATGCCATCATACTGTATATTCATTTTCTATTTAAGATGTCACGAGAACAGCTGGCCGTACAGAGGGCCAGGAAGTCCTTCCAGACAGGGAAAACCAAGCCTCTGGAGTACAGAATCCACCAGCTGAAGAGCCTGCTCCGCTTCATCTCAGAGAGACGGAGAGACATTGCAGATGCTGTCAAAAAGGACCTTGGCAAGGTGGGTTAGTCCAAACTGAAATTCAGTTAATTGTTGAAATTTCAAGAGGTCCAGGAAACTAGACAATTCCTGGGAATACTAGGGCAATAGTGGCAGGTCACTTGGCAGGAATATAGTAGTTAAATGCATTTTCCAATTTTCACTGCCTAGATTAGAGAGAGAAATTAGATCAGGTAAAAATCAAGGCATGAGTATTAACTCAGTGATATCCAACATGATCTGGCCAGGTACTGAAGATGATGTTAAGGCTTTCAGGCTAAATGTGGCACATTTACAGTAACAGTGATTAATCTGTTTCTCCTGAACCGATCAGTGAACAGAAATTCACCGGATTAGCTGGATTTTGTCCCTGCTTTTAATTTCAGAGTGAACATGGGACTGAGCTGTTTGAGACACTGGGACTGGAGGGAGAGATCAAGCTGGCTATAGACAAACTGTCAGAGTGGGCGGCTCCTCGGCCGGTAGAGAAGAGCCTCCTCACCATATCAGATGAGGTTTATGTGCAGCCGGAGCCTCTGGGGGTGGTGCTCATCATCGGGGCCTGGAACTACCCCTGGGCTGTCACCCTCCAGCCACTGGTTGGAGCTATTGCTGCTGGTACGAAATATACCCATGCACACCACTATTTATTTGTTGATAGATAATGTCATTATATGTGCATAGTGTGTGGTATAGCTACAGAGGCCTCATGTTTAGCTCTTTTCATCCATCGTAACACCACGACATGTGAATCTGGCTCGTGTTCGCACTGACATTCACCATCACACAGAGAGAAATACATTACAGAGAAACCATATCATTAATGACAAAAATGGCTGCAAGCAAAGGACAAAACTTGAAAACCGCATGAGCAAGTCAGTTCCTGACTCGGCTGGGTGTAAAACAGGTTGGACCTGTTACATTTCTCTATAAGTTTCAACATGGCGCAGGTCTGATGTAAAGGCTGTGAAACTAACACACAAATTAAACATAGGTCTTGTTTGGCATGATTAAAATCACTCGTATATTATAATTATCATGAAATGATCATAGACTATGTTCAAAGAAAATCAGCTGTATAAAATATGAATTGTATGATATTAATAGTTTTAAGATTTTAAAGCAATAATAATAAGGAAACATATCAAATTATATGAATGATAAAATTATAGATCAAGTAATATAGAATTATTTCTTTTAACATAACACTTGAAGAAGCTTCCTACAAGTAACCTTTGCTGTGAAGAACAGTGCTAGCCTCTGCACCACCATGCTGTCTGACATGGACCCACACACCCTTTGTATTTCAAAACTGAATTCATGATGAATGAAATTCTGAATATCTGTCTGAATACTTATATACTTATATATTTATATATATATGGGGATTTTCTTTCGTCTTCGTCTTTCTTCATTGTGTCTCTTTAATCTTTCAGGCAATGCAGCAGTAATAAAGCCTTCTGAGGTCAGCTCTCACTCTGCCAAGGCCATGGAGGAACTTCTCCCTCTATATCTAGACAAAGTGAGTCTCCTGCTTTTCATTATGAGACATTTAGTGACATCTAGTGTAAATATACAGTGATTAATGACAGCCTATTCTCTCCCCAGGATCTGTACCCAGTAGTGACGGGTGGAGTGTCAGAGACCCAGGAGCTGCTGAAGCAGAGATTTGACCACATTTTCTACACAGGCAGTAGCACAGTGGGTAAATTGGTAATGGAGGCTGCGGCTCGCCACCTGACCCCAGTGACGCTGGAGCTGGGAGGGAAGAGCCCCTGCTACATCGACAAGAACTGTGACATCAACGTCGCATGTCGGTCGGTATAAACTGTGAAATGTGACACAGAAATGCTGCTATGACACAAACTCCACTAAGGCTTTAAAAAACCACCGAACCGACAGCTGATTTTTTTCTCCTAAAACAGTCGCATCACATGGGGAAAGTTTGTCAACTGTGGCCAGACCTGCATCGCTCCAGACTACATCCTGTGTGAACCCAGCATCCAGGGCCGAGTGGTGGAAGAGATCAAGAAGTGCATCAAGGTTGGTCCAATATCAGATTATAATACGTCCGTTATTGTCAGATTAGAATCAGATCATTGAAGGAATTTCAGCAGATGAAACATAAAATGCATCCAAAAACAAGTATCATAAGATAAACATTTCTGTGCACTCCTCTAACAATCTATAAACTGTCTTTAATATTTAAATTACAAGTAATCTGAACACAATTTATACTTTTATTTCACACAATGCAGGAGTTTTACACAGATAATCCAGACACCTTTGAGGACTACGGACGCATTATAAACCAGCGCCACTTTAAGAGGCTCATGGGTCTCATGGAGGGGAGCACAGTTGCTGTTGGTGGAGAAAGTGATGAATCCCAGTGCTACATAGGTACATGATGTGTTTGGGCAATTGGCTGCTTTTTCACTTTCCGCCTGTATATATATTTAGTGTCCGTCTGCCACCCAGATATGCTTCAGGAATGTATTATTTAACAGCAAAAATGTAAGTGATGTCTGTAGAGGAATCAAATCCACTCTGTGTTAGCACACAATGTTATTTTTGCATAATTTCAATAGACTTCTCATAGAGGCCGTCTTTGTTGCATGGCTGGATGTTTGCATGTTAGGTAGAGAAAATGATTGTGACGAGGAAAGCAGTTAAATATATCATCCTTGTAGTTCTCTTATCTTCTTCTACTTATCTTTAGTTGTCTTATCACTTGAACTGACGAGTGTAGGCACCCGACTGGCCAGTATGGCATACAAATATGATCAAATTTTTGAATATGCAGTGATACACAATATATATTTTGATATTTCTCTATTCATATTTGAGGGCTTCCATTCTGAAATTTCACAGCAGAATATGATGTTATTGGGAAATTGAAATTGGTCTGTGAAAACAGGAAGTTTCTTTTTGACACTCTGAGATGGTGTACTGTCATTTTGAGATCCGATCTTTCGAAAAGTGTTCTTTATTTTTGATAAGTTTGATAGATTACAGACCCTTTTTCCGAACACATCACTCTTGCATCACACACTATTGCACATGCACGCTGGTTGCAGAAAGAATCAGAAGTACGCTTACTTCACGAGAAAACATTTTATTACAGGAAGAAAATGAAAATGTCACTAATATAAGTCTCAATTTTCTTTACATAATGATTATTTTCTAAATGTGTTTTACTTGCCTCTCCCCAAGTGACAACTTGTTGATGGCATTTCAAAGAAAAAGTCCTGTGAGAAAGTAGTCTTGTATGCTCACTAGTTTTCTTCCTAATTACATTGTTTGTAGTGGCCGTCCATTTTTTTGCAACCGGCATGTGCCTGCATTGACAGTGTTTGTATACAAATAATTAGGATACTCACACACTGACCTAATTGAATGTCTGGGAAATTGCCTGTGATGTTAACTTTCAACGCCACTCTGAAATAATCTTTGTTAGGTACAGATCATTGCAAAAAATCACACAGTATATTTTTCAATGAAAATGTGAATAATGATGTAGAAAAAAAAAAAGTACTATCGTGAATGATATACTTGTATTATCAGTCAAAAAAATTGTACAGCCCCTTTACTATATATATATGTATAAACATTTTTTTAGAATATTAAATTTTATTTCAGGTATGATCTTGAAAAATATGATATATACAACCCTAATAGGCACAGGTAAAAGAAAAAAACAGTTAAGATTTGCAAGGCAGCAATCTAATCTAATCTAAATAACATTTAATGTATACCTTCTCCAGCCCCCTCTCATCCATATAAACAATGTTGATTACATTAAGTTGTATCCATAAAATTTGTAGAATACACCTCCTGTATTGAGTTAGTCCACTGTGTAAGCAGGATCCTGGACCATGCTTTTAGAGCGAGCCTCTTCTTGTCTCCTTGCAGCTCCTACTGTGTTGAAAGATGTGACAGGTGAATCCAAAGTGATGAAGGAGGAGATCTTCGGACCACTGCTGCCCATCATCTCAGTGAGCGGTGTAGACGAGGCCATCCAGTTCATAAATGAGAGAGAAAAACCTCTGGTTATATACATCTTCTCCCAAGACAACAAGGTAAACACATTACCAGCAAAATGATTGTTTCCCCTTATTCAAGTCAATATTGTGGTGTTTTTGTGTCTTTGACTGTAAAATGCTGATAAAGCTGTTCCCACAATGCTCTGTTTGATCGACTCGCCCTGACTGTCCCCATAAACAGCTGATCAAAAGGGTGATAGCTGAGACGTCCAGTGGAGCTCTGCTGGCCAATGACTGTCTGGTACACTTCACTGTTAGCGCCCTGCCCTTTGGAGGAGTTGGTGAGTGTATAATAATTAACCCAGCCTCCTTTTACACTTTGAGGAATAAAGCTGATTCACATTCATTCATGGCATCCTTCTCACTCAGGTAACAGTGGGATGGGCTGCTACCACGGCCGACATAGCTTTGACCAGCTCAGCCACCTGCGCAGCTGTCTGATCAAGCAGCTGAACATGGAGGGAGTGAACAGCATGCGTTACCCCCCGCACACGGCCAAAAAGATGGGCTGGGCTCGGTTCTTTTTGCTCAAGCAGGTCAATGTGTGCAGACTGCGGCGCATGGCAGTGCTGGCCGTGTTAGCCAGCCTGGCAGCATTTGTGGTGCAGGTAAAGGGTCTTAAATATACCACTCCAGTCCACAGAGGAATCAAAGGTTTTGCTTTGATATCGATAATGTTTTGTTTTACACGACTGTAGTTTTAGAGGAAGAGTCCTGGGAAGTACTGTTTAAATTGGTACTAGTGCCAGAGACAAATTATAACAACAGTCATGTAACAACTTTTCAGCAGAATAACCACTGGCTGATAATGTTTCTTCTATAAAGGCTACTGTTGCCTTTAAGAGCCATACCATTCAGGTAGCTGCATTAAAGAATAAGGCAAAACCACTAATGTGTTTGTGAGTCTCTTAAAACTTTCTGCCTTTCTGTTCTCTCTGTGGCTCTCAGCCTCAAGCCAATGGATTCCTACTGAATATGTACACATAATAGCAATCAATTGTTTAATTGAAGAATAAAAGTTAGTTTTCAGCATTTTGTCTGGGAGGATTTCCAGCCACTTGTTGAGATGATGTGTTCTCTATGGCACAAATGAATAACATGTTAGTAACATTGATCCATTGTCAGTTACCCATTAACTGTTCTCATTGAAGAGAGGTTAGCTGCAGTGTTTATGTGTGCTTTACCATCGAGAGAACAAAAATACATGTATCTGGGCATAGAGCGGGCATTATATGGTCAAAAAAACCTAAATAAAATGTTTAAGCTGCAGACCTTGTTTATGTGGTCAAGCTTTGTGATGTCATTCACCCAAAGCAATGGTAGGGGAGGGGGAACACTGACTGTTTGATTTTTGCTGAAAAATATATTGAAATGATCATGGTGTGATTTCTGTACCATCGAAATATTTTTCTCTTAGTCTGTATAATATGATTTGTAGGCAGCCATTTGTGCATTACTACAGTATTTCATTTGACATTTTGTGTTTAACAACTATTGTGCCTCTTGTGATTTCAATATTGCACTAGTCTATAATGCAGTTTTGATACCATTTTGCTTAGTTGTGTAGCCCTATATCACAATAATAGCAATATTGTCTGTAGACCTCTGACCTTAATGTCACTTGAGCCATGTGTTGCCCAACAATGATCAGAAGTCACTACTGACTGACAGAGCACGCTGTATTTATCCTGCATGTGCCAGAATTGTCATTCTTTGTTGTCCTGTTGTCTCATTCATTTAAAACTGCACACTGTATTCAGTATCAATCAGTGCTAGCATAACTGGAGAATGACAAATGAGACCATATTCACCGTAATAGCAGGAAATGTGTATTTTATTTAAACAACAGTTTTGCTTTATGTAACAACAGAGACTTAACTTTTTAACAGTGGGGTATTTGTGTGATGACTGTTCACAGCCTTGTAAATAATAACAAATACAGTTTCCCAAGATGACCAGATATGAGTACCCCCCCACAGTCCTACAGGCATGCTCTCATACAACAATGGCTTTGTCTCCAGCAGACAATGTGTGGTGTTGTCCAGGAAATCTAACCACATACTGCCCCCTCATCTACCCTCCCTTTAATTACCCAGCATGCTTCACTCTCCTCTGCTAAATGCCCCTATTGTTTTGGTCCACCCCACCACCTTTGTTGACATCCACACTTGTTGTGTGTCTGTGTCTAAACTATCGGTCATCCCTGTATTTCAAACCTGTCTTTTTTACACTTAATTTGGGTGTCATGTTTCTTGCAGAGGTTCCTGCAGCGGGGCTGAGGAGCAGACACTGGTGGCCTGAGCTGAACCCTGGTGCTGTAGGTGATCCTGGGACAGCTGTGATTTACTGGTCCATAACATTTCTCACTTATCAAGATATATCTGACTGAATTCTGTCCTTTAAAAAATATGGCATTTCATTTCTGTTAAACCTGAAGCTGCTATTAACGTTTTTATTGTTTTATAACAAGCAATATTATCTGTAACATTTATATTTAACAATGTAATTTTAGATTTTTCTTTTAGATTCTGAAAGTATGAATAATTCCATCGCTGCTTATCAAAGTGGTTTGCAGTGGTGCAGTGATTCATTTTACTACATAATGAAAATCAAGAACACAAACACTGTTTATTGTGCTCCACTCTGAAATTAAACAGCAACAAAACAGGTTTCTTACAATTCATTGTGTTCTGTTGTTTTCCACTTTGTATAAAACTGATTTATGAGTATGTTATATCTTAACAGTGGCATATTATTAACAGGATCCCAAGGTTGCTGTAATTTATGACATAGGTGCTATGACTCACATGCTGTTATTAAGATTCATTGACCTCATGCAAGTGAACTACAGCAGTTAAGGTACAATTATTTGAGTAAAATGTGGTTGGGATTGTGTGTGTGTGTGTCTGTGTGTGTGTGACACAGAGAGAGTTAAGGGGAGGAGGGTCTCAATGCCTGAAGCGGTCTGAATGAAGTTGGTGGTTACAGTGAGCAAGCTTCCCGGTAAACTGATCCTAGAGCAGCCTAAATGATAAACCGTGTACAATGAGACTCAGTCAGTGAGTGAGCCCGCAGCGTGTCGGACATCTGAACCTCTTTCAGATCACTTCAGCGACCGATTATTGAAGTAATATTTCATTGAGAATCCATCGGATGTGTATTGACCGTCTGACCTGAGGTGAGTCTATTTGTTCTTCTTTCTCAATTAATCCGCAGCACACTTCTAAATTCTCGCAGTGATCTTATTCGCAATGGTTGTGCTAAGATCGTAGATTGTACAACAGCTGACAGGTTTTGTGTTAAGACAAGACTTCCACTTATCTGCACTGAGCTGCAGTAGAAAAGTCAACATGGATCATCCAGGAGGTTTTGAAAGTTGCAAATACTAACAGAGAGATTCAGTAGATTCATTCTGCAAAAATGATTTCCTTGACAAGATTTACTGTGTGTGTAATCACTACAGCAATAAAACACGGGGAGAGGTCGAGCAAATATCTGTTGGCTTTTCTAACGTTATGACTACAAGCCACCCAATTAAAATAACAATTCACTTAATAGAAATTTTTAATAACTTTAAAAAATGAGAGATTTGAGCATTTTGTTATATATCATAAAATGTGTTATTCTACAAGCACTGGCATCACATCAAAAATAGGTCAGTAAATGTCTTTGTTTCCTTTTTAGAATAAATAGATACCTGGATTAGTGAGGAAACAACATATTTTTAAAGTTCTTATATTTTGTAGTCTACTGTCCTTTAACTGAATATACATTATGCAAATTTAAGGATATCCTATTATTATCTACTTACTTCTTTCAGTTGCTTTATGACAAAAAGCAAACAAACCTGGATTTGATATGTTAACAATCTGTGTAAATGGAAGCATTATGCCACTTTTAGCATGACTCACAATGAGCTTGAATCAGTCTTAAACACTCATTTAAGTTATTATGTAGGTTTTTAAGGAAGGTTAGATTATATTTTATCAGAAAAACATGTGTAGTGAGAAAGGGAGGCAGTCAAGTGTTTACTCAGGGCCCCAACAGGCCACTGCTGGATTGTTACACCAGGACATATCGCATCTGACTGGATCCTGGCTTGTCACTGCTATACTGGATTCACAACAGACAAGCTTGCTGTCTTGTCTTTGTGTCTTCAGTCCCTGAAGCTCTTTGCTGTCTTCAAGCTGTCTGTATGGAGAGGCAGGCGGTGCAGCGGGCCAGGGAGGCCTTCTACAGTGGCAGGGCTCGGCCTGTGGAGTTCAGACTGCAGCAGCTTCACGCCCTGCAGAGGATGATCACTGAGAAAGAGACAGAGATCTCCACTGCCCTGAAACAGGACATCAATAGGGTGAGACACAGCACGTTGCTGCATGTAGTGTAATGTAACGTTATTGTACTGTCATGTGCTATAAGTATGCTGGGTTTCCCACAGAGCCAGTACGACACGCCGCTCCTGGAGCTGATTGGCATTGAGAATGAGATCAAGCTGGCTATAGACAAACTAGCAGAGTGGGCGGCTCCGCGACCGGTAGAGAAGAACCTCCTCACCATATCAGATGAGGTTTATGTGCAGCCGGAGCCTCTGGGGGTGGTGCTCATCATCGGGGCCTGGAACTACCCCTGGGCCCTCACCCTCCTGCCCCTGGTTGGAGCTATTGCTGCTGGTAGGGAACCCCTCAAGCCCCTTAATGACTCTTTATGGCTCACATAAATGTAGTCATGTACACCTCCATTGCCAGTGTACAGACGTCTCCTGCAATCTTTGAGGTGACCCTGGCAAACTGAGCATCTTATCCACAGAAAAATCTAATTTTGAAGCTTCTGCACATCTTCACATGTGTTCAGTGTTACTGGTTGGACCTTTGCTCAGCTTGAAGCTGGGTGATTGGGAATGATTTGGTCACCAAAGTCCATGTACTGATAAAATGATAATGATAATCAGGGTGAACTATCACTTGCTAAACTGTACACACATTATTATTATTATTGTTTTGGGTTGATTTATTTTGCTGAGTGGAGGTAGTCAGGCTTTTTTTGGCAGAGCAGTTATTTTATCTTTTTCAACAACTCAAATTTATGTCGGTATTCCCTAAATTAAAAAAAGGAAAAAGGCCAGAGGAATTCAAAACGCATATGCCTTATAATGTTCTCCTCCATAGTAAATAAAGTTAACTGTGTCTTATTTGGACTATATTTAAATTCAAGTTAACGTGTCTTGCTCAAGGGACCCCCAGCCCTTGACCTGTCAGGCCTGGGATTTGAACCTGTGACCCAATCCCAATTCTCAAAGATCTAGGCCACAGAGAGCCAATAAGGAAATTGTTTTTTCAGAGATATCATAAATATAGTCTGTGACAGTTTGGATTACTAAAACTATATTTATCTGATTATAATCAAATTTGGTGAATAAATGTTTTGTGCGTCCAGTATAAATATATCTATCAGCTAGTTTGCTAGCTAACTGTAACACGGTGGGACAACAACTCTTATGTATAGCATTATATTGAGCAATTCAATAGCAAAATTCAGTTTAAGTGATTACATTTTATTTCTTATTATTTCCTTTTTTTATTGATTTTTTAATTTTTTATCCTTTTTGGGTAAATAATGTAATACGTATATCCTTATTTAAGGGACACGTGTGAAATACCCCATAATAAATAATAAACATAATAATAATGAAACATGGAGAAAAATATCAATCAAATCAGATCAAAATCAAAATTACTTTATTTATCCCCGATAATGATTTTGAATATTCATGCTGGTCAATCTTGCATCTTGCAACACAAGTTTGAGAAAAACTAAGACAAATATTCAGTGGTGAGCTTTAGTGTGACAGCCACCTCAGCACTGCATTCTCAGCCTCCTACTCGCCTGCTCTCCGTCACTCAGTGATCTCATTCCATTCACAGAAACCTGCGTTGTCTCTCTGCAGGCAATGCAGCTGTGGTGAAGCCGTCAGAGCTCAGCGAGTGCTCGTCCCTCCTCCTCCGAGCGTTGCTGCCTCGCTATCTGG
>CAFUXE010000534.1:381500-404888 GCA_903364295.1 Serranus cabrilla
TTTTTTTTGGCTTTGAACTTTATTGTAAATTTAGAGTGAAGCCAAAACTGTTGGGAATAGCATCTTCTCCAGGCTTGAGCAGATTATTCACAGTTTGTTATTGAGGTTGTTAAGTGTCATTGAAAAAGTAGATCCACAACTGACAGCATATAAACTCTTTAATGTCCCACCGTAGGTAATTAACTGGGTTTAGAAGTGTATCTTTGTATCTCTGTATTGTGAAGCACTTCTCCCAACAGGATCACCTTGAGCCCCACAGTGCTTTTTATTTTCAAACAATATTTTATTAAATTTTAAATAACAGAACAAAATAAGGAACCAGTCAGCACAAGATCATACACACAGTTTTAACTGAGAGAGCTGCTGGCAATATGAAGGTGAACATGAAATACTAACTGAGAGGTGTAACCCTTTAATAAAACATTATTTTCAGGTTATTAGCCAATTTTACTGATTGTGTTATTATTTTCGTTCTGTAAAATGCCAAACAAGCTGCATTTATTAACTTCAATTTAAATTATTTATGATTTATCACTTTTTATTTACATCTAAGCGATCATCTTTCTACTACTGATCATTTATCCTTTCATTTCATGACATGATAAGCACAAGCAGCAACAGGCCTATGCATACTTATGGATTGTGTGAGACAATTTACCAAAATAATGTGGCTAGATACAATAAGAGGTGAGCTAAAAAATGTTCCTCTTAATTACCATGTCCTGAAACTGACATTTAATGTTCATCATATGTTGCAGTGGGTGCCAACTTGATCATTTGCTAACTGTCCATGTGTGTGCATGACTGTATTTACGTGTATTGTAGGAATAGATATATTCTGATAGTTTGACAAACACCATTAAAATGAGCCATGTGTGTACTGGACATGCGTTTCAGCCTGCGGTATTGATTGATTTGGAAGTTTACCATTGTTTACCATCTGTTGCGGCTGTAAGTCATTACGAGCTGTAGACGGATGGTGCCTCTGTTAGTCATCTGTGCTCATTAGTGCATCGATCTGCTGAGATTAAGGTTGTTGGGCAAACATCGTAACATCCATGATTTCCTGGGGCAGGAATTTTCCATGTTTCCATTAGCTGCTCTGATGTCATTTTATATTTGCACAAATTTATATGAAAAGGCACGTGTGTCCGGATGTTAGGTGGTGTTTAATTTCTTCTTGATCTTGGATACAGCAGAAATAAAACAATTTCATGTCAATGTCTTCTAGCTTTTCTAGAGCGTTTGATCATATGATATTATGGTAAATGGACTGCACTTATATGGCACTTTTCTAGCCTTGTGACCACTCAAAGCGCTTTTACACTACAAACTGCGCTCATTCATCCTTTCACACACATTCGGTGGCCGAGGCTACCCTACACGGTGCCACCTGCCACCATCAGGAACACAATCTGTCATGGAAATTATGTACTTAATGTACTTCATGTGGGATGCAAACTAAAAGAATGTACAGTGTAACTGTTTAAGGTGACCTGTGAACTGTGACCTCTTTGTATTGTTTGTATACACATGTAAGGCATTGAGGAAATCACTGAAGATATTGAATATATACTCACAATTATCACTTCTTTGTGAGTAATCACTTTAAGTACAGAAGGGCAGGGTGACATCACACCCACAGACACATAAATACCATGGGTTTTTCCTTGGACATTTGAGTCTTCACTTCGTAACAGATCTGCATGTTGCATTTTGAATGCTCCTCTTGTACAAGATTAAAACATCTTGTTTGCACTCTGAGCTGACTCCGATCTCCTTCCTTCAGTTCTAAATTATGGCAGAAATATTTTAACAAAACAAACATCAATGAAGCAATTTGGGGTTCAGTATCTTGCCGAAGGATACTTCAACACATAGGCTGCAACGGTCAGGGATCGAACCACGGACCTTCTGATCAGCATGTGAAGTTTGTTGTTTCCAAGGTGACCTTTGAAGCTTTACTACATGGCCCTTTGGTAGGATTATTTGTCAGTTTTTGTTTGTTATATTTGGGTTGTTCACCTGAAGACACATGCACTCTACTCCTGAACTTAGTTAGACATACCCAGAGGAACTGTCTGTGATCATGCAAATGACTCAGTGAATCAGTTGGACCTGATATTAAACAGACTTTACCAGCTGCCAGCTCCCGGGTAATGTCCAATTCAGCCTACATGTGTGTACAGCCACTGATTGTTCAGAGCATCCACAGTGAGCGAGTGGGTGTGTTAATGAAGTTTCTGTCACGCAGCTGGCTCAAAATCCTAAGAAAACAACAACGCCAACAAAAATGTCTAACAGGAGAGATGACAAAACAGGGAACTTCTGTACTGGAATATTCAGACAAAAAAAACAACAACATTTGGCTAAAGCTACAGGTCTGATCAGGGTGTACCCGCCTCTCATCCAATGTCAGCTGGGATCAGCTTCAGTCTTGGTGATCCAAGTTCGGATAAGCAGTAAGGATAATGAATGGATGGATGAATTGAACTAAAATAAAAAATCCCAGGTTATCAAATACTGCTCTGTATCATACAGACACAGCAGCGTTGGGAGGGATTATTTTTGTTTTGCTTGTTGTTTTTTCCGGAAATTCCTGCATATTATACCTTAACACGATGTATCTTCAAATGATAAAATATAGGACAAAGTGCAGGACCCCTTGATTGACACAATGTATTATAGATTTATCTTTCGTGGTGTCATCCTAAACCTCACGAAAACACAAGCTGGACAGTGTGTAGTTTTTTTAATATACTTGAATTGATCGTTAGATTTGATAGAGAAATGCACAACCCTGTCATATCTAATCCATCTGTGAGGCTCAACACGTGAATTATTTTGTGATTAAGTTTCTTTTATGCTATGGTTATGTCACAATTATGTCATATACGTGGGAAACTAATAGAAGAGCTGTTGATATTTAATGTATAGATGTAAGTATAAAATTATATAGAACCATAAACAATACTATATTGCCTCTCTGCCTGTTTTTATTACCCATAAAAAGCACATGAATGAACACCAGCCAGGTGATGATGTTCTCAGCTTGTGGACAACATATGGCCTGCACCTGAATGTGTGTTAAACATATTATACATGACCAGACATCCTGTTTTTTCTAGCAGAACACACGGTGTCCTGATTCATCTCAAAGATGTTCTGCATATGTTCTGATTTCAGCTGCCAATCCTCCAAAAATACAAGAGCAGTGCTATTTTTACATGTATCCCACACAGTCCAACCCACACATGGAACAACCACCAACTCTCCTGCATAGAAATATAACAGAATTATGAGCTTGTAAAGCTGTCACTCTTACCTTGTTGTGCTAGTTGCCATGAAAACGAGGCAGCTGTAAGTGTTGCCTCATTCATCAGGCATCACCTAAAGCAGTTGTTCCTGTCAGTTACCACCCAGTGTAACATCAGTCAGGCCTTAAAGAATTCAATTTAGAGTGCCATCATATGTAGCTGCTTCTACACAGTAACAGTGTTTATATACATTCACAAATATTTACATGCTTTAAAATAAGAGGACTGTTAGTGAGCTGCTAGATTGGAGTTTCAGTGCTAAAATGAGCTGCTGGGCACAAATACCTCCCTATTATTACTCTTTGTATGCATTGCAGAATTTTTCTGTGCTGGAATATTACATGGCCCTAGGTTTACTGTGTGGTTACCATCTGGAATAACAGAATGTTTGGAAATCCTCTCCAAGACAGCTTAACATCAAAACTTATATTCTAATAACTGATTTTCTGCATTTACCTCAACAGTACATTGAGTTATTGCTGCTATGATATGGGCAAATAGCCTGGCATCGATGGACTAATTCACAAATGCATATTAGTGTAGAACCTCTCCTTTAATTGTATGATTTCCAAGGGGCGTTATCAGTGGGTACAGGCAAAAAAAACCTGTAAATAGAACTACAATCAGGCAAAGCAATGAAAAATGACTCCCACCAATCAGAGCAACAAAACGTATAAAACATGTAGGTTGGGGCGACGCTTCATCCGTTTGGAAACAGGACAGACATGACGGCGGGTAGCTTACTTTCTCAAATCACAGGTACAAAAAAATTGTACTGTTTACCAATGTCGTTTCAGATCAGCACTGCCTAATGTGACAGTTTGATCTTGAGCTTCGTGAGTTGCTATGGATGTCAGTAATCTGGAAATCAGACTGAATGGACTCATCTGTCGGAACAAATATAAATTTGCTCAGATGATCTGTATGGCTTTGTTAGCAGCATACATCCTCTAGAGACCACAAATGCTTATAACAAACTTAATGCCAAGCTGTCCTACTGTTTTCAAGATATCTCAGTTTGGATATGAGTGAACAGATTGATGGTCCAATCCTGCCCTTCCTGGCCATGAGCGTGGCTAATGAAGCACTATAAAGGCCTTATCACATCAGTTTTTAATACACTCTAGTGAGACATATTCCCACAGTACATTAATCCTGATGTCCCTAAATACTGAGTTCCCTTTAGACTTCAGAATTAATGGGACTCCAGGGATGGATTGTCTGCCTTACATGGTTGGTAATCCAGCCTTGAATATGTAGCCGTTTTCTCACATGAAGATCCAGAAAATATCTGAAGAATCAAGTCTGGAGATGCCTGTTCACACACGTTGCACACCACGGGTGATTGTCCGTGTCAGACACGTTCTCACTTACAGAGAATACCCTGGTTGGTTGAAACGACAGGGCTCTTCGTTAGCTCCTGGTAGGAAGCACCAGACTATCACATGGCTGACGCATAGAGGCAGACAACCATTCCTGCTCTCATTCACTCCTTCGGGCAATTTAGAGAAACTGATTAGACCTCAGCTGCATGTCTTTGGACTGTGGGATGAAGCTGGAGGACCCAGAGAGAACCCAGACTGACACAGGGAGAACATGCAAATTCCAACCGCAAGCCAGATTCAAACCTGTGACCCTCTTGCTGTGGGGTGACACCACCATATAGCCCAGTTCAATTCAATTCTATTTTTATAGCCAAAATCACAAACTACAAATTAGTCTCACAGGGATTTAAAATCTTCTTTTAGATAAATAAGCAGAAATACACGCATAGTGTGCATACAGTAGATTGTAATAATTCAGTGGAATACTTTCTGTTTCAATAAATGTGACCTAAAATCAAAGTTGCCCTCAGAAAAGTCTGTCCTGTATATGTGGCACCACACCCAGGTCCACAGCACAGAGAGACAGTTGAACATATGAATCACGTCTAATCACTTGCGTGCTATAATGTAATGCCAATACATAAGTTTAGCTATGAAATAATATAACCTGTAACAGTAACACGGTCGGAGGCAGCGGAGAATTGTTGAGCACAAATGATCCATTTCAAGGCAACACAAGTAAAACTAGTGTGTTATTTATGATGTATTAATTAAATAGAACTCATTCCTGGGTTTGTCAGTTGCCCTTCCACGCCTATGCAGCACTGGGTTGTTTTCCACCAGCCTGGGCTACAAACTTTCTGCTCCTAATCCTGCTGTTGTCATATTTCGAAAGCTCTCTGTCTGTCTTTTCGCCTCACTTGTTTCCTGTTGGTTGAACAGTTATGACGGTTAACAAAGCCTCTGCACTGTTTGTAATCCCTCCCTCTTTCTCTTTCTCAATAGGAGTTCAGTAAAAGTTCAGATGAGTGGAGAGCTAAATGTCTCTTCACACCACTCATCACATTCTTTTATTCCTATCTCCTTAGACTCTAACAGTTCCCGTGGTGAAATACAGACATCTTTGCATCTTAAGGCCACAATGGTATAACAAAAGACATGAAAATGTGAAATACTCAACTGCAGATATTCCACAGCTTTGCTATTTAAACAAGCAGCCACATGAATCAAACTGGTCTCTTTTTTTTAAATATTTTTTCATCTTTTGTAAATTAAAGTCGAAAGCTAAGGTATTTGGCTCAGAAAAATGTGGCTTTGCATGTATATTTTGTTTTTCTCATCCTGGATCCCTGTCATGGTGGCGTTGTCTAATTGTTTACACCCTGGATCAGCTGATGAGCCTCCAACAGTGCGGCAAGTTAACATCACTTACAAAGAGCGAGCATGTGTTTCATCAGGGGTCTGGTATGTGCTTCACTAAGACATGGTTGCTAGACAACATACTGGATTCTACTGTGAAAAAACGCCTGACTTTATAAAATATACATGTCGTCTCTATGACGTCACCCACCCTCAAAACGAGTCCCGGCTAATGCAGAGAAGGAACAAAGCGGGAATGAGCAGAGATGTTTCAGGATGACCTATTATTGTGGTGGACAATTTTGTGGCGTGGTGGAGATTAAAGAGAGGTATCTATAATATTGTATTTATGAGTTGAGGTTTACTGCAATATTCTATAGTAAATTGCTGCTAATGTTGTGGACAGCATTTACTTTGAAGGGGAATAATGCAGCACCTATAAAAAGATTTTTTAAATACATCCCATTACATTTTGTTCTTGCCTTTAGTGATACACAGTCAGACACATTACAGAAAACCACATAGAAGAGGTTACAAATGTTCGTCTGTGAGTGTGTTCTAAATGGAATACCAGTGAACTGCATACTGTCGTTCTGCAGGCCATGCACTCATTCAGTATGTACTGAATTGTGTATTAAACCTAACAATTAGGTATGCATTTACAGGCAGATTGTTCACACTGCAAGCAATATGCCCTGCAGGTGAATGAATTAAAGTGAATACACCACTGATGCCTTTGCAGACTGAATAGTGTAACATCTGAGTGGATTTGCACATCAGTGTTATGTCATATTTCAACGTGCTGCTTCTTGTGCACCACCTTTGTGTGCTTTGCTGCAGGGCACGGATAGTAAAACATTTTGGCAGTGGTTGGGTCATAGTAACTAAACATATGACTTACATCTTCAACAGCTGCTTATAATATTTTGGTTCTTGTTTCAGCTTCGTCAAAGTTACTAAAAATATATTTGCTTGTTAAGAGGAAGTAGAAAAACAGATGAGTCAGAGTCCTGTATGGGGTTTGTCACGGCTGATTGAGCAAATAGTTGAGTTGTGTTGGCACACATTCTGCTGGACTGTGAACAAGGCCACACTGAGTTATAGAAGTGCAGAGTTTGAGTTTTCATTCTTTTGCATATTAATTATAGAAATATGCCTCAAACAGCACACACATGAGCAGGAATGTGTGTTATACAATAGAATTATATAAAATAACATTATATCATTATTGGTATATACTATAATTGTTGTTGAATTGAACCTATTGGTACCACTTTAATTCCTAAATAACATATGTATCTCTGTGGTAACTGCACTGTTTAAATTAGATTTAGATTGGATTGTGTTGAAGAGCACAGGGATGTAATGCTACTGCTATCCTGGACACATCTCCATCACCTTCTTTTGCTTCTTTTTCTCTCAGTTTTCCTCATCTTGTAGCAAATCTCTTCCCTTCCCAAGGCTGAGATTTAATTGAGTCTTTTCATTTTCATCTCCGTCTCTAAGAAAATGCATTATGCTAAACTAAGCTTTAACATGCCATGCAGTGACAGAAAGGATGTCAGCCAAAGACAGAGCATGTATCAGCAAGGCCATGACTTACTGATGACAATATCCTGCAAGTCTCATTTAATTAGTCAACGCATGCATCTGACGCTGAAGAACTTAAATATCTACACTATAATGATATCCACACTGTTGTCTGTGGACATTTATACAGAGAACAGTGTTTAAGTCAAGACAACATCAAGGGACTACTGAAGAAAATGTCCTAGCAGCTGTAAAATCACCACTCAAACTTCCATCAGCCTGGCTATTAGTTACTGCATCGTCAACGGAAGACAAGATTAGTGGTGTCCCTGCCAAACATAATGAGCATGTCTGTCCGACATATTGGACTTTCTGTAGCTATCTCCCCTACTCAGAAAATGGACTTGGAGGCAGAAATCTCTGACACGGCACAATCAGTAGGTCCTTATTGGGGGAGTCTATCGTCTTGATTGAGCTCAAGTTTCGCCAATGAGGCACCAGCCGGGGCCAGAGCTCCCGGGGGAATTAGCAAAGTGGGAAGGAAATACAATAAAATGTCAGGGCCAATTAAACTATAAATGCATTACATCCAGCTCATCGGTTGCTAGCTTGTTTTGCAGCAAAAGGATTTTGGAAAGTTGCTGCCATTGGTTTTGCATAATGTGAAAATGCTGTAAGCGTTTGCTGCCTGGGTCAACATGCTGGACATAAATTCTGGTGCAGCAGACTCCACCCTGGCCATTATGGCCATTAATCTACCTCTGTGTGGAAGGCCCAAGACACTGAAAAGATGGTGTGATGTTTTAATGGAGCGCAGAATTGGCTCGATACACCAATGTAGTCGTCACTCTCGTTAGCCATTAGTCATTACTGTAACATTTTTATTTTTATTTTAACACAATAATCATACAGGCACATCATAATTGACGCATAAAATAAAGTAAATATAAATATGACTTTTTGGCTTCCATTACAACGGATCAGATATTGGCCTTTGTGTATGAAGAGAGAACCATAATTATCCACTTTGGGCAAGTGCCCAACAGAAAAAAAAGGTTTTCCATTTAGTCCTTTTCTTTGTTAAATTAAATTGGATTTATTAATTCAGTGTATGTTTTGAAATATGAACCAATGAAAGCTTGATTACTTAATTAAACATTTAAATATTATGTTTTACTTAGTGTGTCTCATGATGATGACAATGAGTGGTGACTATGGGATTTTGGATATCAGCATTTTGGAACTTGTTGGCCATTCACAAACTGTGAAGAGGAGGGCTCATTTCCCCACATGGTGAGGATTAAAACAGAGAGCAGGGATGAATCAATAGAACTTTCCATCAATACTGGTGTTGGAGTCAGAACTGGGCTCAGGTAGGTACTGTTTCCTAAAAGATATTTTCAACAGCAGCAGGAAGTAAGGCAGAGGGACTGCCGGTAGTGCTAGATAGCTGATTTTTGTCTTATTGTGGTCTGAGAAGCAGTTCATTCACCAAATTCATAGACAGTATAAAAACATGAATGTAGTCACCGTGATGTCACCCATTGGTCCCAGGACTCCATGCAAGTTGGACATTTTGTATGGCGCCATCTTGGTTCATGGCTGTCATCTTATTGATTTTTGCAAACAGTACGTGCACAGAAGCTGGAATAACTTTACGTCATCAGCTAATGCTAGCGATAGCTAGCTAGCTTGGTTGACAATGGGCAATCATTTAAAATGACCAGCCAAAAAGTTATAATAAAGTTTGATGAGTTAAAAACCCCCTTTGACCTTTTCATTCAGTGCTGACTTCTTTTTGAAAACAGTCTCCCCCTGCCATTAGAAATGATGTAGGTTTCACTGGCTGAAATAATTTAGGATTCACTGGTTTCATTGGCCCAAAGGTTGAGTGACCCATATCGCTGTTTCCAAGCTACTGTAGCTATTTTGCGGGAACCATGTAGCACTTTCCCTATGGGTATACCGCCATCAAGTTTTTTGTTTTTCATAAACAATGGTTGAAGGGGTACACTGTAGACTGTTTGATGTATGATAACAGAAACCTACAGGTGTTGATATTGTCCTGCATTCCTTTGCATTCTTAATCAATGGCTGACTGATGAGTTTGTTGGTGGTCCACTATAGTCCCAGTTTAGGATATGGGAGAAAACTTCCTGATATTGTGAACGGTTCCATAATAGACCTATTGTGTAATAGGCTTTCTATACAAAACACAGCTGATCACTGAACAGTGTAACTGGACACAATGACCAAATACTCCAGAATGTCTGAATATTGCCAAACTACAGGAAATCAAACTGTTAAACTTTTTTTAATGTCTATTCTTTACATCTTCATCTAGAATACCCTACAACTCAGGGTATTGTCTGAAAACAGTGATGTGCGGTGAGGTTCATAGCTGGTGAGGCACTGACTCCATCAGAATCAGATTTACAAATATATGAACCCAACAGAGTAGATTAATCACCATATGACCTGCAGCAGTTAATGGGTTAGGTTTCATATCTCATAGCAGCATTCTTTAAACCTACAAACTGTAGCCCATGTGACGCACATTTCATTTTAAAAAAAACGTTATTATGGTCTTATGAAGTCCAGTCCTTCTGAAGAAGCATTCCTTGTCTTGTTTCAGTTTAAAAAGTCTCTCTGTCTCAGTGGAGATCACTGCCAGGGAAGGGCTTCTGCTTTGTTTCAGTGATTGCAGCATTTTTCTGTTGCATTTGTCTTATGTGTTTGCGTGTTTTTGGTTTAGCAAACTTCCTGTGTTTGCAGCATGTTTACCTTTATCAGCCACTGTACACTTGAGTCCGACAGTAATTGAATCATGTTAGCAAAATGCAGAAAGACTTTGCTTGAGTTCGTAGAATCTCTTGAGCGAGAAACAAAACGATGGGCAGTCTTCCACTGTTATTTAGTACGCTGCAGGGGGACTTTTGTAGAATTGCTGTCTGAAAGCTTCAAATACCTTTTGTAAACTCCCTTAACTTTCACAAGGACATAATCTACATCTAAAGGGTGGGGCAATCCCTAATGTTTGATGCAAGCAGTTTCAGCAGTTTAAAAGCTTTCTGGAAGTGCACAGAGGTTTAATACCCAAGATGGAGTCAGAAGAGGTTCTGTTTGACGTAGGGTTAATGTGTGACAGACACATTAGAGTAAATTGCGTTCTTATCACAGTCATTGCCAGTGAAAGGAGTATCACTAGCATGGGCTGACAGGCTAATGAGAAGATGCATTAGTGTGCTTTCTGCGTTGATGGCCAGCACAAGTGAAAGAAGGCTAGAAGCTCTTCTCAAAGCATCAACTTAACAAGCATTGCAAGAAAGAAGCTGAGTGACTGTGTTTTCTCAAGCTGATGTTCGGTTGTGGTGTTTAGTACAGGATCAAATAGCACTCCAGCTGTTCTATGGAATTTATAAACTCTATAAAGTGATTGAAATTGACCTTAGTCAGTGCACTGTGATTATGAGAGGGTATCCATCACTAACCACATTTCAACTGGGCTTAAGATGTGCGTCAGTGCCATCCAATTATATAATATTGCTCATGCATAATGCATCATGAAATGCTGCTTGACATTGCTGCTTGCAAGCATCTCTGAATATACTATTGGACAATCAGGCCCCCTTGCCAACGATGATTAAAAAAATAAAACAAAAAAATGAATATTGTCTATACATCATGACACACTGGCAATTAATTTGTGAGTCACTGTTCTTTGCACCCTTTTGTTTCCACCTCACCAATACTGTCACAACATGGCTCAGCTTAAGGTGCTATATGACACAGAATCACACAGAATCTTGGATTGGCTGCACACAGATCTCCCCTCTGATGTCACAAACAAATAGTTTGAGGAGGGTTACTTTTAAAATGTATTCCACCGCAGATTTCTCAATACATTCCCTAAAATGTATTTTGCAACCACCACAGTGGGGCAGGACAGCGTTATCAGTGGTGCTTAGAGTGCTAACAATGGCAACAATGCTGAGAGAGCTAAGAGTGTCAATGGGGGTTACCTCACCCTACACCACACTGGGGGACATGACTGGCAGTAAGTCACACAACATGTAATTACAATGTCACTGATTGGTAAAACTGGATGATATTTTTAGGAGAGTATCAGTTTTCTGGGTTTCCATCTGATGACCTCCAGCTGTTTTGCCTAAACTTCTAGTGATTTTCAGAGTTTCCTGATGGACAGAAAGCTTTACTTGTTGCTAAAATAAGCAGGGCTTCCTTGTTCTGATTTTACTGCCACAATAACTTCTGTAAAAAAGCACCTGTATTTGCACTACACTCTTTTAATTAGAAGAAAAACACAATTATGATTAGAAGGTTTCCTCTATTCCTCTATTCTAATATTTTTTTTTATAATTATTTCTATATAATATATAATAATATTGTTGATAGCTCTGTTTTCCTCGTTGTTTCAACACACATTTATTTATTATCCTGAAAAAATGATGTCAGTGTTCCTGATTGTTTCACCTGTAAAACTTGATAATGGATGTATGGATTTCATACCTTGGATATTGCACAGACTTGGCTTAGGGATAATAGTGTGTCATTATTTATCACTCATCCATGTCTTTTACTGTCGTCTCACACTCCTGCTGCACCCCACCCCACTACACCCTTCACCATCTGCCCAAACAACAGACAGACCCCTGACGATCAGCTTACTGTGGGATAAAACCTGACCAGACTCATGAGCCTAGCACTTAACCCATCAAGACAGCTTGTGTGTGTGTGTGTCTATGTACACAAACCGATCCCACAGAAACAAACACATATTCCCAAAACATGCCAATTAGAGGTTACAGTCTCAGTCCCATTGGAGATTTGTAATAGTTCTGTTTATGACTGTGATTATTGTGATAGTGTTATTTCAGGCCATCATCCAGTGTATTGGGAAATGTGTCAGATATAACTTTTTACCACGTCAAATGGAACTAAAATTGCTCCTGCAATGAGTACTGCTTACTGCATATCAGTTTTAAATCTATAGCTGAAATACATATTACATCAGTTAAATAATGTTTAATAATAACAGTATCTTGATTAGTGATCAGAAAATTTCCAGCTGTATTAAACATTTGTGGTAGCCTAGTCCTAACTAGATCTTCGTACTTTATTTAATTTGTACAGAAGGTCTAGAACTGCCACAGAGAAGATTGCTCTCTCACATGAAGGCGGGTGCTGTTGAAGTTTAAAATCTATTGGCTCTGCCGCAGTGCCACTCCGGATCTGCTTTAACCAATCGCTAACGTTTGGTCGTGACGTATTACATGCGCAGGGTCCAACTTCTTCCCGGTATTCGTTTGACTTCAATTGAAGCATGCACTCGACCAGATATGTCACTGTTCTCAGCCACACCTCCTGTTCGCTGATTGGAGGACAAACCCAGGACAAACTTGAGGGAAAATCGAGCGTTGGAAGATCCCAGCAGGGTCAGACGGAGTACTGAAACGAAATCAAAATGAGCGGAAGTACGTAGACGGGCAGAGCCAGGCTAAGCATTTATGGAGCAGTGAAGACTTATTTTTATCAAGGAAGTATTCTGGTAAAACTATTGTATATTCAAATACGTTACATATGCAGCCAGGGACAATTAAATTAGCTTAGCAAAAGGAAGGGATGTAGCTAGCTGGGCTGTGTCCTAGGTTAAGAACTGAGCTAAGCCAAGAAATAACAAAGATTTTACATTTCTGCTTTTAAACAAACAATTAGAAATAATAACTTTTACTCTCACAGGTCACACATATGCCCATGTTCATCTGGTGGAAGTGGCTGATGACATAAAGAGGAGGAGGAATTTTTAAATGATGGTGTGTGTATTTTACTTTTCCAGAAACTGCATACCTGAGCTTTAAGTGATACTTCTTCTTGAGTAATTTTCATACTGGAAATAGCTTGTAATCATCCTGAGCATATCCCAATTGGTATGAAATTAATTCTTTTTTGTCTCCGAGCGGAAGTAGTGCCCATTGTAACTCTTTGTCTTCCTCCATCGTTGCTTGGAAGATAAACAGCCTGGCGTCATAGACTGCTTTCGTCTTTGTATTTTGTGCATGCCACTTCACCTTGTTAGAGTAGGGTATCTAGGCCGAGAGCTCCTTCTCTCATTTCCTGGCATCCCTTCTGGCAGGGGTTGAAAAGCTGTTGACTAATCAGCACAGATGCACTGCTGCTAATTGGGAAGCAGCCGGAGGGAGCTGGTTGTTTGGGACAAAAACGCCTCAGGGGCTCTAGAGGAAACTAGCACAACTTTTGACATGCAACTCTGATTAAACAGCTCAGACAGTACATGGCCCTTCTTTCTTGGCTACATTGTCTTCATTTGAGTCATGTCAAATGAATCAAATGAAGACAAATGAATCAAATACTGCCAAAGAAAAATAGAATAATTACAACACAGCCAGCTAAATACACTGAACATAAATTTAGATGCAACACTTTTGTTTTTGCTCCCATTTTTCATGAGCTGAACTCAAAGATCTAAAACTTTTTCTGCATACTCAAAATAACCATTTCTCTCAAATATTGTTCCCAAATCTGTCTAAATCTGTGATAGTGAGCCGAGATAATCCATTAGAAATGTTCATTTCTCCACCATAGCCCGTCTCCAAAGTGTTTCAGAGCGTATTTGTAGCGTAGCACAAACCCAGAACAACCTGATTTGGCTGTGATTTAATGGCAACAAACAGATGAAATGGACCCCAAAGAACTTCATCATGATACCAATTTGTAAAAGTCTAAATTAAGCTAACAACCAAATGAGGGAATATCTTTTGGAAGAATGCTGGTTATCCCTCCAGTAGAGTTCCACACACTTGAAAGCTCACGATGAGACAACACCTTACTAGCAAATTTGTATTGTTTTTTTTTCTTTAATTTTTTTTTACATATTTTTCTCCAAAGAAAGATATAATATAAAAACTAGAGTAAAAGATTAGCTTATCAGGAGTAATGACAATTAAGAACTGAATGTACAACTCTGGGTCTGTGCAGATTTCAAGAAAGCAGCATTCAGAATAAAAGGCTTTGTCCCTGTGGGAGCCTTTCCCACTGTTTAACCTCAACCTTGGGTTTTTCTGCAGGGCTTTTAGTAATCCATACTGTCCATGCTCAGTCATGACATTTCCCTGGTTTCTGACAACCTTTTTGGTTTGTAAAGTTGCCTTAATGTCTTTACATCTTATATCATATACACGTTTTCTCTATCTGTTGTATCTCTATCTCTTTCTGTATCTTTTACTTCTGCATATTTTTATTTTCTTGCGAGAGATAAGCAACTCTTTATGAACTCAGTGAAGGAAAGTTAGCATACCATTAAATGTAAATGTTTCCTGTTGACATGAAAGACAGGAAGAACTAATTGGGTCAAGTCATGTCAAGCTCTGCGGTGGTGATAAGAACAACCCCATCGAGAGCAAAGAGGAAAGAAAAAGTTCTTCGACCATGTAACAGGAAAGAAAATATGAGACATCACACAGGAAGAGACCTGATCCTTGCGGTGCAGGTACACAACCTGGGCATTACTACATACCAGGTCAGTATTGTGAGGCTGAGTATTGTGACATCAAGTATAGTGGGACAGGTAAGCAAATAAACTGTAGTGAAAACTTGACAGAGGAAACAGAACTACATTTTAAGCTTCTGAATTGATCAAAGAAGTTGCTGCCATTTCTTCTTGACCTTCACATTTTAATTAATATTTTTGATATGAATTATGTATTATTTCAGCCACCCATAACCGAATCACTATTAATCTGAATGTTTTTACAACCAGACCCATTGTGACCACAGATATAACTGCAGTCCCAGAGAGCAGAGTACACACATTGTAAACCCTATGCACCCTTTAAATAGCAGGGAACCACTGCGCTGTTTACTTTAGACCAAGTCCCTGTTGGTCTAAAGTCCACTGCTGGAAAGGATCACTTTCTGTCACCTCAAGACAACAATGTAACTGGCCACCCCTCATTTTAGGATAACAAGCCCATGGGTGCACAGATGGGTGCAAGTAAATTTGCTGCTTAGACACGTGGGTGCTGGGCATGAAAATAACAACTGCGTCAGTCTGAAAATAGCACGTCGCTTTGAGCCAAGTCCTCACGTGTGGCACTCAGAAAGTGAGTTTCATCAGCTCAAATATTATTAATAGTGATGAGATGTAGCCCAGATCAAAGTGTGGAGAACTTCTAATTTGATGACTAAAATGTTTTAAGAATCCGAGTAACCGAGGCAGCACAAATCTGTCAACACCAGCATCAGACTTCACACACATCTTTAATTTGTCTCATCTATTTTTGTTGCTATCTTGAAATTGCACAGTGTAGGTGTTAAAATGAGTTTTGATTCTAATGGTCATTTGAAGGACATAATGACAGCAAAGAATATTTTCAGATGTAAAAGAAAAATCTGGGACATAATGAAAACATCTAAACATGTCATATGCCATTAAAGTTAATTAATCATTCAGCCATCAATTTAAAATGTATGCAGCTTTTGTGGTTTTCATGTGAGAATGAGACAAAAAGACAAGTCATTTAAAGCCATTCAGACTCTACATCATCTCCAAATCCTATTACTCTTGTTGGATTGGTACAAACTTTTGTACAAACCTTCCTGGTTCACAGGTCTATGATTGAATGGTTTTGATGATGATCTGACTTTTCCCATTGCCATGAGGTGGACATTTTTGGTTTTGACTGAAATGTGCCAACATCTATTGTAAGGATTGCTATTGGAAATACACTGTGATGACTAACCACTTCTACGTGGCTGGTGCTATTAATTTTCACTAGTTTATGTTCTATAAGTGATCTTTTACCTCAACACCTTGACCTCTGCACCTCCTCCCATAGGAGATGGGCATTGTTGGACACAACACATTTCCTCCCATTTTGCTCATAACTCCCATCCGTTCTCACACTCCAGCAGTCCCTTGAGTAAAAGTCTGCAGGGGGTGCATTGTGTCAGCAGCTATTTTTGCCCCTATCTACCTCTGTAGCCCCTCAATGTAATATACCTTTTACCATCATCAATGAGGAGGAATCTCAGATTCAGGAGAAGAAACTAACGGCAATGACATGCCGCCCACATCTCAAAGGAATGCAGCCACCACTCATTTCCACACTGTGCACTGTTTCTGCTCTGCTGTAAATGAGTCACATGGGAAAAATGAGTGTTGGCCAAACCATATAATCAGAGCAATCCACTTGATGTTATTGCAATCCACAATGTGACACTGAGCATCTGAAGAAGTGGCCTAAAGGTGTCAACTGTCCAGATATCTGGTCGAGATGGATCAATATATGTTTAAATATTTAAATAAATATCAAATACCCAGTCATCCGATATGATGAGGTTTCTGCTTGACCACAGCTGCAAGTTCCTTTTCTGTTTTATGGCTCTATTTCTCTTGGCCAATAATGCTCATTAATTATTTTTCATATAAAAGTGCTAGTGATTCCATCGGGTTAACAGTGGAGTTTAAAATTTAGTGTCCTACAATGTTTTAAATGGTTCTTTGACAGATAGATTTAACAGAAAATAACTACATCATGATTTCAACAACTGCTCAAACCCTTATATTTGTTCTCAGTTTTTTCTGTGTCTGCTCATATCAGTTAACATACACTTTGAACTCTGGGTGCTGGATATGCTGAGTGCTGGTCTCTGCTGACCGTTCATTGTGACTGAAACCAGAGCGTCCACAATAATGGCATCATTGATCACTGGCCATCTTTTCACTGTCGCTGCCTTTAAAGCTTCCACTGCCATGAGAATTTTTTCTGAAACAGAAAATCAAACTCTATCTTGGTAAGAGGCTTTATCCAGCCCTCCCTACCCTACGATGAAGGCCTAATGTGCTTTTAGTCCTCATTCTTTCTCTGACCTTCAGGCAAAAGATAATGTGTTTGCTTGCTGAGGGGCTTCTATCTCCTCTCTGGGACACAGCAGCTGCTTCATCTACCAATATGAATTAAAAGAGACATCAACTCAGAGTAAATGATCTGTATAGCTCATTTTATGTTTTTCATTATGATAGGTATAAAGGACTTTAGCTGTATAGTTTTCAACACAGTGTCAATCCAGACAGATTCCAGAACATGTACAACGGTCCTAAAAGTGATAAGTGTTATTTTTCCCCTGTTGACTTCCTTTTATTTTGTGGTTTATCTGTACTGAAAGTGACTGAAATTGGAACCAACTTGGCCACTTCCCCGGAGCCTCAAAACTCCTGGGGTCATGAAAGCTTTATTTTAACTGTGTGTCGATTGCTTTGTACTACTTTCATGAAAGATTTGTTTTGTAATATGCACCTCTAAACCTCATGTCAAGAGACATGATAATGGGGACAAAATCTAGTTTTAAGTTTTACCTTGAAAAGTAATTTATTATTTATACCTTGTAAGTAGTAAAAATAATTGTGGACGTCTGGTGACCTGTATTTCCCACTGTGGCCACTACACTAAACTACACTACTAACCCTTACATTCGCATTTGGTTTATGGTGTTACTGTCTAAACATTATCATCTTTTTAAAGAAGATCATTATTATTGAAAGAATATTCTTTCTTTTTAAAAAAAAAATAATAATATCAGGTTATGGCATTGAAACATACAGGCCTTTGTAACTATGGTATTTAGGCACAGAACCACACCTGAGGCTAACCTCAGACATTCAAAACTCAGATGATTTTATTTTTGTCATATGGGTGCAATCATCCATTGCAGTAACTAGACCAAATGTTATGTTTGGTAAGAGGCAGACCCTTGGTAACAAGTATTTCTTCTTATTGTGAGAGCCAAATGCATTATTTTGAGGCTCTTTAAATTCACAACAAGGAACAAACAAGGGGATATTTTGATGCATACACTCAGTGGACATAATACATAATGCATAATTTTGCATTCAGATTATTAATTTTGTATTTAGATACAGAACCTATTAATGATGTTAAATTGATAATTATTTTAATCAACTTTATTGAATACAATATTCAAATAAACACACTTTTCAGATAATGTGCTCAATATTAAAATGCATCTGAATGAGAAAATAGTTAAGTAAGTTTAGTTTAATTGATCATTGCCTTATTGTTGAACCTGAACACACGTCATTACGCATATACTGTGCTTTTAAATCTGTTGTAGTTCCGCCCTACATGATTTAACCAATCAGCAGCTCTGACACACAACCTCCTCGCTGAAATAAACACCAATCACAGCTCGTCTTTCAACAGTAATGGAGCAGTCCAGTTGTAGCAGTCTGCTTGATATCACCTCCAGTCTACCACTACCAGCGCAACAAGCCTGTCCACCGTGCGACTGACACGGTCTGTCTACACAGAAAATGCCCGGGAAGTGACTCGAGAGGACGGCAGGACTGTCCTTACATTGGCACTGGATTCCGTGGATGCTTTCTGGCCGACAGACTCGAGTCTGCTGCGCCGTATCCGCAGCATTAGGTAGGTTTTTTGGCGCTGTGGTGTTGTTGCAATGTCCCTCTTCTCTCCTTCCCTTTGGCCCAGAAGCTGCGACAATTAAACCCACATTTTTGGCTGGGGGGTTTGAATAGCCGTAATACGTCTTTTTTCTTAGCCTTGTAACAGTTACTTTTCATCTTAACCTAAATGCGGTTCACACAATTACTAGCGTTTGACATGTCTGCTATGATGACTGGAAAATTTCGCGGCTGATACAATCACACAGGCTACAAATTAACGTTAAGCCCATGATAAATAAATACAGTTAGACCGGCATGTATGTTGACAGATAGCGCAGTTACGAGCCGCCCTCGCAATACCGCGCTGAACTACATCACAAATCTGCCTCATATCGACAAACGCAGTTAGGTTACAAACCTTGAAGATCCCTGAAGACATTTTTACAAATGTTAAGAGGCAACTCTTTCACTCGACATACGGCTGGGTCGGCAGGCATGACGTATTTCAGTTAAATACAACCGAAAAAAAAAATCATGATTCTGCTTTTACTGCGGTTTGTGTCCAGACAGTGATGGGTGCGGTAAAGAGCACTGCTAACAAAATATAAAGTTCAGAGTTAAAGAAGTCTACATTTGTAGCCTTCGTGGTTTACATACGTATGTTACATTCTATCGCCATGCACTATGCTCCTTTGGTGTTGAACGACACACCTTTAAAATGCCCTATTTTAATAGGCTACAGCTTGTTTTGAGGTTGCGTGGGCCTATAACATAAATAGATAATGGATTGTGTTGGGGTTACATATGTACATGTTTAGGCCTGTGAGTGCAGTGAAGGTTGGAAAAAATTATCCAGCCTAAGTTGGGCATTGGGCAAGCGCATGCAAGTATCCTTCACAATACAGTTTTTTTTTTTACAGTCACCATTTATTCCACAACAGGCTTATCCTGTTGTGGACCAAAGAGATGTGGTCTCAATGAAGTTTGTCATTTAATGTGTGTCTGCTGAGCAAGTTTTTCTGTACCAGCACTGTGTGCAGGTTGTTAAAAATATTTTAAGTAATAATAATAATGATAAAATCCTTTTTTGTGTGCCTGAGATCTGGACTCCTGGACTGCTGATTGACATAATTATCAACACTGATAGCTTCATACTTTCCCTCAGTGCTTATTGACGATGTCAGACTAACAAGAAAATATTGGAAATACTTGGCTTATCTGTCAAATGGATTGTTCAGGGGGTTTAAAAACAAAATGATACAATTGTTGCCTGCAGACTTAGAAGGATAAATAAAGATGTTTTGTAACAGTCTTAGAAAGCTGAAAAAGCAGTTTCCAGTGGCCAGCGAGGGGGCATATAGACCACGAGTGTGTTGGTAGTCAGAAGCACATCTGCTGTGTGCAGGTGGTCTGGGGGGGAAAAGTGTCCAGTGAATTCAGTGAATTGCTGAGTGCTGGCTGCTCTCAGTGGGCCAGCTTCCACAGCTGCAGAGCTGGATCAGTTGGACTCAAGCTCACTTATACTCTCATTTCCTTGTCTGAAAAGAACACCCACTGCTGCATCACAATTATTATATTCAGTAAAGCAGCTGTCTGACCACTGAGCCCTAGTCAGGGTTTCAACTGCAGAGCAGGGCCCATATTTATGAAGTTCCTAAAAGGAGCTCTTGCTGCTCAAGGACTTACTGACGTGGGGACCCACATTTATGAAACCTCCCAGAATAGTAGTACTGAACGGAGACTGATGCTGAGTGAGGACAGAGCCTTCAGTTGTGCTTATAGTCTGGGCTACAATGTCTAAACACATGAGATGTGACATTTTAATGTGGAACTTTAGGCTGACCAAAAAGATCTTTAACAGGAACAGCACACACAATTACCCTAGGTCAAGAAGGTTTACTGCTGTATTTTCATTTTCTGATTAGCATTACATTTTCATAAATATTTTTGCAGTAATATAAATAAAGCCTGTAGAGACAGGAAGAAATGCCAAAGCATTTTTCACATGGCTCAGAGTAACTGTAGCAGTGTCAGTGCACCAATTCTTGTTCACATAGGAGGATGTAGTGTCGGTCCATTGGCTCAATAGCAGTATCAGCAATGCCGCTGTTGAGCCATATGTTTCTGTGAAATCATGATGTAGCACTCCATGATTATTGTTTTAGCTAATGTTCAACCATTTTGTTTGCCAGGGACTGTACATCTTTCAGGAAAATGCAGGGTGCTGATAGCAGATGAGTAGTTAGCTTTAGCCTAGCCCCTAGCCCTCAGCTCCTCCTCTGCTTTTGTTTACGGCCTCTACAACGCCTTGTGCGAGCACTTCCAGCCAGAGTCAGATCGGCCATGCCATTGCTTATTTTCACAGCTGTTAAATGCCTTTTTTTGCAACTGCCTGGTTTGTAATATTCTCTTTTGTTCCATTTTAATTTGGTTGCGATTTCACCTTGTTTACATGCAGCTTTAAAATTGCTTCAATGGAAACTACTAATGAATATAAATGATAAAGTTTTAATGCAGACATATTACAGGGACTATTAGAATCATGTTGGTATGATTGTGTGTTTCAAAGGGTCTAATGGAGCTTTCATGAAGTGCTTTTGGAGAGATTTCACAATACTGAGATGCATATCTACATTGATATTGTTGATAGTTGCACCCTGCACCTTCCAGTTGCGAGAGAGGGTGAAGCGAGCACTAAGTTCCAAGCCCAAGTAACAATATCTCGGTGAGGGATGCTGGAGCAACAAACCATCTTCACTTCTGCTCCTTTCCACTGTACTACCACAGAGGAAATGTGCCTGACAAGGGCCAGCCAGCATCAGTGAGAGGATCCTCCCACACTGATGCTCCCACTGACTTGAATCCACCAGGCAGACAGTGAGGACCCACCCCTTGAGAAGTGCAAAAATAATTTGGGTTGATTATGAAACGTGCAGTCATCACTGAAGCTCATGTCAGTGAATTTTCTCGTTGGCAGTCTATATGAAAAAAAAAAAAAGAATACATGATACATCTTCAAATTGAACAGTTGAATCTGATTCTAAATACAAATTCTGATTCAGATATGCAGCCCTTGTAAAATATAAGAAATCACTACCTCTGTGGACAACTGGAAAACACAGGTCCATAAGATAAAAGATAACCAGCAGTGAAGTATGTAGGATTTATTGTAAATACTGTAGCCTAAAAACATGGAAACTATTATTTGGGTCCTGGGAGAATCAGAGTAAAACAGTCTCCAGAGCAACACTCCTACACTGTCAACCATTGCAGCCCAGATTGCGTCTCACTGCTTTACAAATTGTATTCATACTTGTTGCCTATAAAGGCTGCCCACTCAGTGCACAGACACCCCTCCCCCCATAACTCTCTGTCTAGTCATTGGCAGATTTACTCCACTGTTTTTCTTAGCCAGTCACTTTACTGATTAGTGATGTGTCATTCACTCTTTATAACCTCCGCATTATGATAGTGCATACTATCTGCTGGGTTCTCTGCTGCAATGTGAAGAAGAAGCTGATTTACCCGAGTGTTTCATCACTTCAACCCCATCCCCATCAACAGGGGATATTGAAACAGATATATTCTGATGCAGGACTGTGACCACTTCCTGTGTGCAATGCATGTTTACTCCAGTAAGGCACGTGCTGACATTTTCAATTAAGTGGCGGTGAGTCGTTTTTGGAGCGGGGGAGTAACAGTTTACCCAATTGACTATAGAGGAAGAGGATGGAGCAGAAGCAGTGTGGCGACATATTACACAACTGCAATGATGAAATGTTAATTTAAAAAAAATAATGTAGAAACGATTCTGTATCCTGGACCTTCACATTAAAAGCAAAGCATATCACAGATTTACCAGGACCATATGAGTGGGTTTTGTGTGCTTGTGTGTGGGTGTGGTTGGGGGAAGGGGGGTCGACAGTTTCAAAGGAGGGACCTGCATGCAGGCCGGCCGGCTACTAAAAAAACAGAACAGAGAAGCTCAAATTACAACACCCATGCATTCTCTTCTCAGGGTGCCATTACTCCACTATATCTTTACATAGTGAAAAATTGTCTGCTGCTATATTAATGTTCTGAATGTTATTGTATACAGCACCTTTAAAGTTGTCACGAGCCTCCGTAACGGCTTCAGTGCTTCTTGTTAAACAGTAGATTCTGACTGGAACTACACTGGAGTTAACAGTGTTCTTTCAAAACATATTTGGTGTTTTGATGATGTTGGTGGAGAGTGCTGTCCAACATCACATTGCTCCAAAATCTCTCGGAGGTGTTTAGTGTTGATGAGATTTGTTCATATGTTCATATGTGAGAGCCATGGCAACATAATTTTTAGTTTTTCTTTTTTTTATGGCCTGTTAATCATAAAAATCAGTGCATGTCAACAGTG
>CAFUXE010000534.1:408533-442074 GCA_903364295.1 Serranus cabrilla
CTAGCATTGTTTGCATGTTACTGGTACTTTTTTGTGATACTCAGTATTTTACCAATTGCAGTCAGTGTTCCTTCCTCTCTCGTGCATTTGGTTTTAGCAGAAGAAAATAATATACTTTGAGCTATGACCATTGCTCTGAACCCCCACGAAACATTAATACCAGTCCGTTTCCAGGGAAAAAATGTGGTCACTATGTAAACAAGGACACAGTGTCATTGATGCAAAGAATCACAAGCCAGATAACAAAAGGTACCCTGGGTATGATGAATTTGCTTCACAGTATGGCCCTGCACTGTGAAGTAGATTCAGCATACCCAGGGTATCTTTTTGTTATCTGGCTTCACTTAACCTAACGCAATCACAAAAAGCAGTCCCATGACACTGGTTAGCAACTCAGCCAACCCAGGGTTTCTGGGTTTGCGGCATATGAACAGGCTAAAAGCATCACAGTTGCAGCTGCAGAAAGCAACAAGGAGAGCTGGACAAAAACTGTCAGACTGTATGTCATAAGCCCTTTTCATACTGCCTTTCCGCAAACGTGCCATAACAAGTTCTGCCGTAATTTCGCTTTAGGACATTCATACGGATTCCGTAACAGCGTCATATTGATGTCTCCAGTCTGTGAATTCACATCGCAATCTGGCATTGTGGAACGAAGTGGGAGGAGATGGTAGTGCCATGTAACGGAGCAGCGGCAGTCATGCTGTTTCTTGCTGTAGAGATTCTACATACCCAAGCAAAGTTGTTCTGGATTTTGCTTTACACGATTTTATTACTGTCAGACTGAGAGGCATGTTTCTGATGATTTTGTCCACTGATTTTCTTGTTATGCGAGTGTTTGTCGCAACACTCCGCTGGTTCACATTGATCCCGCTTTGAACAGTCTCTTGCCGATTTAACTCCTCTGTTACTACATCCGAAGGCAGTACAGAGGCGGGATCACTTAGTCACGCCATTAAGCCATCCTGACAGGTTCAAATTGAAGGTGAAATGTTACAGATGTGTAAATATTGCAGCTTGAAAGGGCAATCTGAAAGGGGCTACAGACTTTATAATGCTTCTTACTGCTGAAGAGACAAAAAAATTTACTTTAAGTATGCGTACATTTAATGGGATACAAAAGCTAAAAACTCAAAAAAGTTGTCTTGCAAACCCCAAATCCTGCTTTGCAGTATAGGACCCAGACCAATGCAGTGTCTCCTGTTGTGTAGAGTTGCAGCTGCAGTTTCAGTGTTGTGTGCAACACAGTTAGGCAAGGAAAGGAACAGCATCAGCAGGTGGTATAAAATATAATCTGGAACATTCATCACAGCTACGTCTGCAACCAGCCTTTACTCAGATCAAAACACACCATGCTTCTGCAAAATGCTGCTAGCAATGAAAAATGTCAGCTTTAAAAAAAATTCTTGTCTTCCTACAACTTCAGCTAATTTCCAGTCACAATTCATTGTCCTCATTCCCTTCTTTTATTCTGCCTTCAATCCTGACAAATCAGCATCAGCACTGCAGTAGACCAACCTGTTAACAGTATAAATATCTCAGCTGCACATAGTGGTCAGCAGTTGTCTCTAAAGTGGGAGAACTTAAATTAATTTCATTCAGGTTTTAAACAGATTAGGTGCCAGTTTATCGGTGGACAGTTTCTTCTGAAGACATACAAGCAGCTCTTCTGCTCTTGTTGTGGCAAGGAATGGCTGGAACTAAGTATCATTAAATAGATGAAAATGTATTGTAGCACCATGTGCTGAGATGACTGTATGCTATAGTGAATATTGAAATAGGAGACCTGGAGACTTTGTGAAGTAAGTTATAGTTTACTGTCAACTGGAATAAGTTATAGCTGAGCATTAGCAATGGAACACAACACAAATTTATTGAAATTGAAGTCATTAGTCATTTAGAATTGCAACTATTTTGTTTTTAGTATGACATTTATTTTTGTTGTTGTTTGCATTTCTATGGCCCTTTGCCCCCTGTTTCTGAAGCTTGCCCAAAGGATGAAACCCAGACACTTTCCAAACATAAAGAAAAGAAAATACACAGAGGGGGCAGGGTCTGGTCTACTGATACTGACACCATCACACACTAGTGGGTCACAAGTGATGGTTGAAAGTGGTTACTTTTGTATTGGTAGAATAACTTTAATTGTTTAATTGGTTTTGCCATTTGTCCTGAAAAAACGTAAAAAAGGAGTGATTCTCCGCATGTAGCTTCTCTGATGTTTATCTCAGTTTCATATCGTGAACTGGTATCTTTGGGTTTTTCAACAGAAAATAGTTTTTGGTCAAAACAAGACATTTGAATTGTCACCCTGGATTTAAGGAAATGTATGTTATTCTTTAATATCCTATACTTTTCTAGATTAAGCAGTGGTGCAGTTAAGACACAAAGGTCCAAAGCTTCTAATGTCTATAATAATTGGCTTACTCCTATTCCTCTATCATTTCATCTATTGCCTCTTCATAGTCAGCATACAGACACATGCATTGAACTTGGATGGCACTAGGATGGAAAACAAATAGCTGTTGTTTCCATAAATAAAATTAGTCTGAGCATAACGAACCAAACTAAAGGCCTTCATTTCAAGTTAAAGAAAACAAGACAGAAACTTTTGAATAACATAAAAAGGTGCCTTTAAAAAAAAAAAAACACAACTTCCTTTCCTACTTTGCTAAGTCCAGGGAAAATGATCTCAGTCTGTAGCCGGAAAATAGCAGGTCAGTTGCTTCATGCTCCATGCCGTCATCTCTCTCACATCTCTCTTATGCTGTTTTTACCCGAGCGAACTGTCTACACATGCTAAACATTCAACTTGATTGGCTCATGTGGGTAAAGCTGTTGCCGTATTAACTGGATTAGTTGTGCCTGCGTGCCGCCAGAACAAACAACACACCATTGTTAAGGTTATTTATTCTCATTTATTTATCCGGTCAAGGGACTGGAATAGAACAGTCACTCGGTCTGAGTTTACCATCTGGTGATACCTGGAATTAATGATTATCTGATTAATCAAGGTAATAATAGGCAGATTAATCATTAATCCAATTAATCGTAAATTGCAGCACTAATGTAGAATTTGGTTATATGTATAGAAAAAAGGTCCTTTCATCATGGCTGAGCATATAATACACATTGTGAATAAGTTTCACAAACCTTTTTTGACATATATTCAATTTAAACCTGAGCAAAGACAATATACTTTGTGTTCAAACTGAAGTATACACTCTGAATTTGATGCAGGAGTTCTTTCAATTAGCTTAATTGTGTTGGAACAGTGGGGTGCCCTGACTCAGTGGCCCACATTTGATTTATTTTTAATGCCTTCACTCTTCCATAGGAGGTGACAGAGGCAACAAACTGACTTTGTCCAGCTCCTGACAGTGTGATGACAGATTACTCACAGTAGCTGCTTTCCCTTGCCTATGCCAGATGGAGTGATCATTCATCGGCTAATCATTGGAACATTTAATCGAAGAAACCTTTTAACCTGGCTGGCTTCTTATTAAGCAGTTCATTTCGGGGCAGATTTTTTTGAGAAGTGAGAAGGAAATTTGGAATCCTGTTTTCCTGCTGATATTTTCCTTTTCTTATCAGCATCACAGCCCTCTCACACCAGCGCTTCATGAGGTGCAGTTGCCCGCCTTATTAAGTGTTGATGTGGTTTGGTTTCACCGTTGCTCCATGGAGAGCCGCCTCAGCTTCCACTGCTTCCCCTAACAGATCAATGGAAAAAATATCCTGCAAGGAAGATAAAATATCAGTAACAGTAGAGAGAGAGCCTCAATTAATTTAACACAAACACATTTTAGCCCCTGCTCAAGATGTAACAAGACACTGCTCTGAATCTCAACCACAGTTTATCAGCCAGGCATGCATAATGCGTTACCTCTGAAGGGACTCAAATCTTTGGGTCCATTTCCATTTTTTTCTTCCCATATTTTGATAGTTTTATCAATAATGCTATGCATACTGATTAAGAGCGTAACACACCAGATGACCCTAATTTAACCGCCCCTTGAAATGCCCATACATTTATGGGGAGCAGTTAAGGATAATGAATGAATGAGTTTTCAAAAAGCATGCACATCCAAATGATATATTCAAGGAGCTGCAGAAAAAGATCATACAATAGAGTCTACACACTAATAAATAATGAACATATATTTATTTTACCACCAAGGTGATATTTCATAAGCATGCAATTCTAACTGACAATTTATCATTTTTGTTTTTCGTCTAAGAAAAACTAATTAATTATTAATAATAATAACAAATGAGACTTAAATAAACAATTATTTAGCCATGCTATTTCCTGTATTGTCTCCGAAGTAGATCTGTAATGTGTCTGCCTTGCACTTATTTTAGATACTATAAAAACAACTCAGTAAACTCAGTTAATGTTTCCAGCTCTTTAAAAAAGTTAACAAAAAAAGACTACCTATGAATTCAAAGTAGTTTTTTGTGCAGTTAAATGCATTTAGCAACAGCTAGCAGCATTTCATTGTTTCTAAAGAGAACAGGCTCTCATAAATAAAAACACACACGCCAATCCCCCACCAAATGGATGACTCTTTCTATTGTCCTGTTCAGACCTGATGTTAACATGCGATGATGGCAATTGACTATAAATAAACACATTAACATTAAGCAGACCTGCTCATTGAGTTTCAACAAACATTTACATACCATTCTGTGTGTGTGATGTTTTGAAAAAAATAAAAAGATAAATCTCAGTGAGAGTTACCTGAATTTCAGACTCCCTGACTGACTGTATCTAACTGCAAAAGTGAATCAGAAGGTGTACAGAATCAGAAGGTTGCAGCAGCCTTGGGGAAACGGCAGGCCCTTCTTGTTCTCCCACTAATAGACTAAAGGTGTTGGCAGCCTGGCATGCTTGTGACTTCCCCCTCCCTTTAACACTGAATCACCAAGGAGAAGATACAGAGATGTGAGAAAGTGTGGGTGGGCTGAGAGAAAAACCTGACGACAGGAAAACAAAGAAATAAACGTTGTCAGAATCTGCACTGTAAGAGCCTTTTGTACAGTATTTACACACTTTCTACATTCCTCAGTCTGTGCATAGGTAACACTAAGCATTTATCTGCAGCTTCGTCTTGCATGAGCTCCCGCTCACAGGGAGGCAATGCAAAGGAACCAGCAGTGTTTTATTTTGAAATGCTTCTCACTTGAGAATGTGAGTTAACAGTTGAGGATGTTTGCTTAAAAGCAACAACAGCCACTTGGCTCATTAGGTACAAGAAAACCACTGAGAAGAGGTTGACAGCGTGGTGTCAGGGGGGAAACAGATGGTGGAGGGATGCATTGGCCTGCCCGGGTCTGTGCCAAATTGGCTGAAAAGATTCAAATACAATACAGAAAACATGGACTGATGCCATGTTAGTGGGGTTCATCTTGTTGAGCGCACACTGGCTTAATGATATTTATCCCAATACCCATTTTGTTTCTAAAATGCAAACATGTATTTTATTTAGCTGTAACTGTTGTTCAGTTATTTATTTGCCAAAGGAGCATCACCAGCTGAGTATCCACGCTTACAGCCGAACTCCTATCATTGTGGTACATGCTTATGTAGCCCTTTTTGTTAAATTGCAACATTAACATGTATTTCTTTTCCTTTTGTTGACATTTGGATTAGAAAACAGTCCCAGCACACAGGTTCGGGGCTCAATAACATTTTAAGATTAAGAAAAATAATATTGACCCAAATCCAAATCCCTTGAAATTGGTTATCAATTCTAGCCATTTTCATCCAACAAGTATTGAGTCTCCAAGCATATATTCTTGTTAAGGGTAAGACAGCATTACAATTATGGAATTATGGCCATTATAAAGATTGGTAATGGATGTTAAAGCTGTGAGATATTTAGTAAATCCTCTCCTTGAATTTCTGTGGTACCATCACCATCCAAACCTGCAGGCTTCAGATATTTGGACAATTAGTCAGAATGAGTCTTCTGCATTACTATTTGTCATATCCCTGTCTTCAAGTTTTGTGTTTTAGTCACAGTGTGGTTTTGTCAGGGCTGGGCACAGATGGAAAATGTTGATTTCTGCCTTCGTCAGCAGTGGTTGTTGCCTGCCAAACATGTATTTCTAAACATAGCAGTATGTGAAGACCTTGGGATCTACAAGTATCTTCAGACTTTCACATAGTCCCAGGGCATTAAATGCCATTTAGAGTTACGTATATGCGAGGAAGGAACAGCGTTCCTTATTTAAATGCCACAAGTCAGAACAAAGAAGATGACAGAGTTCTGCGTCACTCTGTTCTGCTCAGCCCAGACGAAAACGCATCCAAACAATCCCTGAAATAGCACGAAGGGGGGAGTAGGATGCACTGGGTTCACTGCTCTCTGTGATGAACAGCAGCCTGTCACTTTGTGATGCCAGAGTCCCTGTTGTGGCAATGCTGCAGAACAATGCTGACAGAACCTGTTAACCATCATGCTCATGATGACGTGGAACATGTGTAAACAAACAGCAGAGTAAATAAGGTGACTAGATTTTGAGGCTAAAACAAAACTTATAGACTATATAAGTCAAGCTGAACGATCAATTCTTGTTGGATAAAAATTGTGTTTTTGACCCATCCTGTTTAGAGGCCAGATGTCTAAATGATGTGGATTCACTAAAATACATTTAAAAAGTTCATGAATTATGCATTTTAAATGTTTTTATTAGTCTTTTTTTGGCAAATTATTTGGGCAGTATTACCAAAATCATGTGATATACAATTGTATATCATTACACAGCAATTGTTTTGCACATTCAACTGAGAAATGATTTAAAATAACCACACCATACTTTACATTTCACATCACGTTTTTTTTCCCTCTTTTATTTGGAACTTCCATACAAAAAAAACACAACAGCCAGAGTTTATGCTGTACTTTCTACTACTCTACTTATATGGCAGCTTTACTGTTGTAGTTACAGATTTAGATTATTAATACAACTCATAAATAATGATGTATTAGTGTAGGTTACCTGACCTGACCTACTGTCTGTTTGTTCAAGAGGGTGACTGTGGCTGCAGGGTAAGCACAAAGAAAACCCTTTAACAAATAAGCTGTAGTAAGCCTGTAGCTTTTACTTCCCAACAGCAGAGGAAAAGCTGTCAGCCAGCCGGCTGTGGTGTGTGGAATTTATGTGCGGTGTGTGTGTGTGTGTGTTGTGTGCTAGCCAAGTACATATTGCCTTATCTACAGAATGGGTTTATGTATACGTCAAAATTAAAAGCTGAAGGCTAAATGTCACAGATGATGTATAGGCTACCTGAGAATCAAAGCCAGATGGAAAGTAAGATGAAAAATGGAGCCACCCCTGGTTAAATGCATAGATTTGTTGTTCTACATTCTTGGTGTCTTGTCAACAGAGAAATGTAGTCATTTATCTTTCAGTGAGCACTGAATGCCTTCCACTAACTCTCCATAAAACGTCTAGGAAACAGAGTTCATTAGTTTTTCTGGTGGCAACTCCATTGTCATAATTGTGTTTGAAGCAGTTTCATGCCAACTTTGTGATTCAAAACTATAAAGTAAAAACAGCGCAGTAGTGTTGGCCTGACATCAAAAGGCCTATCAAATTTAGAGGATGTGGTGATCACTCTTCTTGACAGATTTCTCTGTAGGTTTATTCTGAGATGTGTTTGATGTGCATGCCATAATGACAGTGGAGTGTCCTGGTGCCTGACATCTGTCACAAGTTATTTTAGAATCTGGGACATGAAATGGTACATTTGATTAGGTTTTGTTGTTAACTTTGCTTGAGGAATGTTTTCCTGGTGTATAATCAGTACTGTTTTTTTTTTGTTTTGTGCCACTCTTTAGGCCTCATGGAGCTGGGAACTCGAGGCCTGCTGTGCACCAGGGAGCTCGATCCATGCCCGGTTCCCAGCAAACAACCATAAAGGGTGGGAACCTTAATTACCCTTCAGTTCCTTTTTCCCATCCCTCCCCCTAAATTGCCCCTGTGGTGATATTGTCCTCTCCCACCTGAGGCCTGCAACATGATTGGCAAGCTGAAACAGAACTTGCTGGTGGCCTGTCTGATCATCAGCTCGGTCACGGTCTTCTACCTGGGCCGCCATGCTATGGATTGTCACCATCGCATCGAAGAGCACAGCCAGCCGGGTGGGATCCTGCCTCTGTCAGCGCTGGGAGGCAGCATGCGGACCACCTTACGGACAGGCCAGAATCTCAGCACGCCTTTTGTTTACAACAAAGACATGCCACTCATCTTCATTGGTGGAGTGCCACGCAGTGGGACCACACTCATGCGAGCCATGCTGGACGCCCACCCTGAGGTGCGCTGTGGTGAAGAAACCCGTGTCATCCCTCGTATCCTGGCCATGAAGCAGATGTGGAGCCGATCGGGCCGGGAGAAGATGCGCCTGGATGAGGCCGGTGTGACAGATGAGGTGCTGGACGCCGCCATGCAGGCCTTTCTGCTGGAAATTATTGTCAAACATGGAGAGCCCGCCAACTTTCTCTGCAACAAGGACCCTTTTGCCTTGAAGTCGCTTTCATACCTGGCCAAAATCTTTCCCCGTGCCAAGTTTGTACTCATGATTCGTGATGGCCGGGCTTCAGTCCACTCCATGATCTCACGGAAGGTGACCATCGCTGGCTTTGACCTGGGCAGCTACCGGGACTGCCTGACCAAGTGGAATCGGGCCATAGAGATCATGTACACTCAGTGCCTGGAGGCATCGGACAAATGCCTACCTGTGCACTATGAACAGTTGGTCCTTCATCCTGAGAAATGGATGAAGACGCTGCTGAAATTCCTTGACGTTCCTTGGAATGATGCCGTCCTCCACCATGAGGAGCTCATTGGGAAAGCTGGAGGAGTGTCCCTCTCGAAGTAAGTAATGTTGACAGCTTCTAGAAAGTTTTTAGAACCGTTTTTTCTTCCCTAACCCAAACCCAGATATCCTGTTCTGTACTCACACTTTGAAAAGTGTAAGTTAGGGATGTCCTGATCCGATCTCAGAGACTCTGTATTGGGGCGAATCACAACATGTATAATTGATCTGTATTGGCCAGAAAGAAAATGGAATAATAAGAAAAGTTAACTAATAATTAACACAATTGACTATGACAACTGTAATGTAATGTATTATCTCGGACAATATCGGAGACTTGATATTAAATATTAAATGACCAGGAATGCGATCAGTAGCAAAAAATTGATCTGGACATCCATATGGATTGACTTTTTTGAGCTTGGTTTATTTTTTTTATTGTTTTTTTTTTACATTTTAATTGTAGTGATTGTAGCTACTCTGGCTATTGTCACTGTGTCTTTGATCTATCTTGTTTGCAGCTCTGGGAGAGACTTGTCCATTTTATATCCAGAAAGAACTCTTTAATTTCAGAGTAATTACAACATAGGCCCATTCAGTGCCCTTTTAGAATAGATTCTCTCTTAAAGCAGTTCCCTTTAACTGAAACTGAATACCTCCACTGTCTTCTCCTTCTTTCAGGGTTGAGTGCACTACCTTGTAAAATGGGGGAGGGGCAACAGCCTCTTGTCTGTACCACTGTATGTTTAATTTAAGCTTTGGGGCCATTTAGGTCCTTCCAACACTCGTAGTTACTACCAGTGAGGAATCTCCATCCATCAGTGTGTCCTGCTGGGATTCTTTTTCCGTTCCTTTTCTGTAAGAGGTTCCTTTACATTTTGGAAACGTAACGCATTTGGAATGCAGTTTCAGGAAGCCGTCTGCTATCTCCATGATAAGAAATGTATCCATGTTGATACTGATAATAAGCAGCAGAGGCACCATCTTTACAAGATACTTCCTCCACAGCTGCAGATGTATTAAATAACTCAGTGCTGAGGTAATGGTGGTTAAATAAATATTTGCTATTGTAAGAAGACGTGATTTGTGCCAGCCTCCAAGCTTCCGTGGTACGCTGTGCCTGCCATACATCACATTCCCAGTGCAATAGAAATGAGCTTGGACATGCCCATGTCTACTTGGCTTTTAACGACTTGGCCTATTGGGGAAAGAAAGTATGGATCTGCTTTTAACTGGAGAAAAATGACATGTAGGTAGCAGTGTGCCAGGTTGTAGATATCACTTTCTATTTAACATCAGTTCCTGCAGGTCTATAAAATAAGCATGCACCCCTGGCCTTGAAATATATCCTCCCCATGTTTTCACAAAGCCTCCAGACTTTCCATTATTCAATTTCTTTGAAAATTAAACATCCTACGGCTGCACACAGCAAGGAACCCAGTCATTAGTGAACTTGTGAGATTATGTCTGCGCTTGGGTACTGTAAGCAGGTTTTCCTAATGGCCCTGCCTGATGTCAAATTGTTTTGGTTTCAGTGATTTGGGAGCTTGGCCTCTGGAAGTCATTGAGGAAACACTGAAGGGGTGCAACCCCATTCCTTGCCTCTGTTTACCCCCCTCTGCTACCACCCTCTTCCTGCCACGTAGCACCAGAACATACTCCATTTCCTCTGGAGACATTTGGGCCACGTTTTGTTATTGCATGCATATGAAACTCTCATGCTTTGTATCCATTGAACAGTTTTCACTCAAAATGCCTTTTGCCTTTACTGCACTTCTTTATGAAGTCATACCACTGCCTTTGTAGTAAAAAAAGGGAGGGTAGATTTCCTTTCTGTGGTTGAAAATGTCTAATTGGCACCATATTTAATTTCTCATTCCTTCTGTTGTCCTTCTTGATTTCAATTACTTTAATCTGTTTGACTGTGAGAAGGAACAATTTAAAGAACTTAGAAGCTGAAGTGAAGTGCAGGGGTTAGTTAAAATTCCAGCAGAAAATAATAATAATAATAATAATAATAGTTATAATAATACATTTCATTTATAGGTGCCTTTCAGGATGCTCATAGTCACCTTACAGAACAATTAAAAATAAAATTATTTTAAATAAAAAATACCAACATTATTATCAGATGTTGCAATATTAATAGGAATTTACATGAGCCTTGTATTTGCATTCTCAGTATCTTTGAGTAAACATGTAGCATTTTTCTTGTATACTGTGAAAGGAAAATACCAACTTTAATCAGAGGGTGAGATATCTTTCTTGGAGGATGGGATTAGCCCATGGGACACAATTTCCCTACCACTGTTGAATCGGTGGGAGCAGTGTGGCCATGTTCAGCTCTCTTAGTATTCACAAAATCACCTAAAAGCTAACATCAATACACTGCTATGACATTGAACTAATCTAGGCTGAGGCTGTGCCCTGTCTCGCAATGTTAAAAATTAAAAATTTTAATGTTGATTTAATCATTCTGCTGAATAATGACGCAACTACAAGGTTGCTGACCTCTTCGAGTTTATATATTGACCTATGACCTGGAATGCCCTAATTTAGTTGCTGTAGATGAGGTCATGGGAAAAGAAGGGGACCAAAGAATGAGTTATACAAGGCAACTGTGGCCAGATCAACCACAACTCTAGTAAATACTTAAACAGATGTACACTATATTCAACTAAGCATGCCTGGCTCCTTCTTTTTATGATTTCATATCTTTTCATCACTCTATTTGAGATCAGTTTGGTGTGTGTGTCTGGTTCTTTCTTGTCACAGCGTAACTCACACTCAATGTTCAGACTATGGAAACATTCTGCTCAGCTTGAGGCAATCATAAAGTGATGTGTTTGGATGTGACAGGAAATATAACCTAGAATTTGGTGCAGGACAGGTGGGCATGAACAATCATAAAGTACGGAATGGTATTACAGTGAAAATGATATATATACCATATAGTATTGCATTTACAACTGAGTTCAGTCTTTGTTTTTGGTCATTACTTGTCATTTGATGTTGCTGGTAACTGAGGATATGGTGAACACAATTTACACCACACCAATCATCTTGCTTTGCTTAGTTGGAGGTACATGTAAATCATTACTGCTGACTGGTCCATTGTGCTTGAGTGGATGGTTAGCTAGTTAGCTGACTAGCTTGCTAATTCCACGATGCTTTAATGCATTGGTTATATAAAATTAGGTAAAGAGTGTGGGGATAAACCATTAAGTTGCCAAAATTTACTCATTTAACACTTGGCTCTTCGTGCTTTGTACTACTGCATTGTTTGTTTGATCAGTACTGCAAAACCCCTCTTTACTGAGCCCAGTTGAAATGTCAGATTGTAATGTCAACAACACTTTTGATTTTTGTTAAATATAAAATAAGAATTTCAACCAACCATGAAGACATTTTAACTTTGTGAATGTATATACATGTTACTAGAAGATCAACCAAACTGAAAATCTTATCTTAAGATGCTGCCTGTTGGTTGTAGTTCAAGCAAAGATACCATGGAGACTATTGAGTCCTTTGCTATCGAGTCATAGCAGTCCAGTGTTGTAATAGCATGGCTGCAAAGACTTTTGAGCTTCTCAGAAAATCAATGTCCTTGTCTGTTTTAACACTCTTTCATCACCACTTGTGTTCAGACATGAGAAAATCATCTTTGATGGTCAAGCTTGAGTAAAAAAAGGTTTGGTGTGTGTTAACCCTTTTCCTTGGGCAACTATTACTACACCACTTGAAATAGAACAACAAATATGAAGACACAATGTACTAAATGTCCACATAGGGGCAGAGAGTGATAAGAGCTCTTTGGGATCTAGATACAGATCTGTGGTCATTTAGTGCACACCTCACCCCTCCTTAAATTGATCCAATTAAAAATGAATGAATGGGGACCTTAACCAGAGCCCCCTGAGCTGAACAGCAGATGGGCATGGAGACACCGCTTCGTCCTGCATGTCTACATCAATCTAAATAGGCTGAATCAGAGAAGAAGTCTAACATTCTTTACAACATTGATTCCCTAGCCAAACAGATTCACAATCAAATTGACTTGACTTGTGCAATACCATTGAATGTCAGTTTGGTTACACTGACTCTTAAGTGATGCCATTATCTACAAAACAATACAGACAGATTTAGTTAACTGATTGATTTGCAAAACAACAGCTTGTGTTTGTGTCTGACCAAGAGTCCAAAACCCAAAGATGTTAAACTTACATAGATTATATAAGGGAGATAAACAGAATTGGCAATCAACTCTTGGTTAATAAGTAACTCAAATGGTTAACTGGTTGTCAAAAATGTTGCACATTTCTTTTTTCTAAAATGACTAATTGATTAATTCACTTATTGTTTTAGCTCAACACCAGAACTATTTGAATGTCTGAAAATATGGATTTGGATTAACTGTTTGCAGCGAAGTAAATATATTACAGTGCTTTAATAACTTGCAAACAAGACAAGGATGACTATGAAGAAAAAAATAAATGCATGCAAAGGATCCAGCTGTGTATTGGTGCCTTGACACTGGGCTATTGAAAACAAGGTCCCCTTTCACAAAGGCAATTTTCACTGATCACAAATGGTGCCGAGATCGCTTCTCCCAAATGACTGTCTCTTGTACACTGTCCTCGAGTCTGCTCACATGCTATTGCATAAGATACATGTATTTGTGTTTTTATTGGTTAAACATACAAAAAAGGAACACAAGAGAAAATGATGCTGACAACTTTCACATGGTCGATTTTTTTATGGTGTGACTTTTTGCAAAATATATATTTTCTTCAGTGTCAAGACTCCATGATGACAATTCTAGATAACCTTGTTTAAGCTTCATCCTTTGCATAGTATAATCTTTATTTTCTGTTTGTATAGTAATTTAGTCTTCATTTTGTATATTTGATTTTTAGTTGGTACACGGTCTTGCATGTCTGCTATAAGAGGCTTTGGGCCAACATTAAACCTCTCCCCTAGATGGGCCCTGATACAATTTGATGTAAGAGGAGGCCAGCCACAAGTAGCCTTCAGGGCAGCACAACTACCCTTTACCATCATAAACATTTTGCCCCACCTCCTCTCAACTACTTTACCCACAGTGCATTAAAGTCAACCCCCTTGACACCTGGCAGAAAATGCCTCTTGCCCACTATAACCACCAGCACTCCTCCCTCTCGGGTCTCTATCTCTATGAAAATCTCAATCAGCTAGCAGCCAGGCCCCAGAGCGGGACCTTGTCTTAGCATTATCATCAATTACCTGACCTTGATTTAGTGGAGGCCCTGCCTTGCTGAGCGACTTGCTCCATTACTTATCCCAGAACAGAGAGCCATTCCATTCCTCCTCCCTAACCCGCCATCCTATTTGTGATCTTGATGCCTCTATCCGATTCTCTCTTATCAGCCGTCGGTGATACAGAACACCACCTTGGGTAAAGGAGGCCCAGCAATGAATAATTGACAAGCTGGAGGCCATTAAGAGCAGCAGCCTGAAGGGAAGTGGTCATGTGACGGATGGAAAGGTTTTTTTGTCATATTACATTTAAAGCCGAGAGGAAGGATGCATGCATATCACTTGTTCAAAAGTGTGGGTGCAAAGGGTTTAGATTAATGAATGATGAATGGGAACCCAAAACTCCAGGGTTTTATTTATGCTTGCCACAGTGTAAATGACTAGCATGCCAATCATCAATGGTGTACATATTAAAGTTTCCAGAACTCGTTGTGTATTCTGCATGCGTCTTAGTGCACCAAACAGTGTCGTGAGGGTGAACATGTTGGGGCCAGTTTTCAGTTACTAATGGTCCTGACCTGTGGGCCAAGCAGGGCTAACCATGGCCTATGGCTAAGTCAAGGGGCATCAGCAGAGCTGGATGGGGAGATTGGTGCAGTCAAAACAGCAGCACATTTTTCCTCAGGTTATTATCACTGAAGACTTACAAACAATAAAAAAAATTAAAAATGGGTTACCCACAGTCTTGGTCAAAAAAGGACATTAGGGGTTTATAAAGAAGTTAGCTGTTTTTGTGAATGACCAACGGCTGATGGATGGTTAAACAGCTGTTTTCAGAAATATCAGATGTTTTATATAATACAGATTTTATTTTTCTTTAGATCTGGCAGAGCTCTGACATGACAGACAACGAAATTAGTAATTTTTAAACCGTGACTCATTCGTGTTTTCTCTCGTATGGTGCATTGTGTGTGTGTGTTGGTGTTGAAATGGGGAGATCCTCCATTCTTTGTCAATAACATTGCCTGCATCTAACATCATGGTGAGTGATGGTGAGGCTGAGCTGCGTTCGCTATAGTCTTTGTCTTTATCAGTTTATGTTCCATGTCAACACTTAGCAGCCTCCTGGGTCTTGATGGAGTTACCTAAAGTGATTCCCTACCCATTTGTTGTAGAGTGGATATTTGGATCATGGCCCGTCTCTCAGAAACCATCTCCACCATCCTCCTGAGATGACAAAACCAGCTCACTCTATTAATCATGCAGGAGACTATACCCTTACAGTGTAAAGATTCAATTGCAAAGTAAATGGATTAGAGGAAAGTGAATTGCCATATTGAGGTATAGAGTCAAACAGGAAACATAGGGATAGAGAACTAGACTGCAGACCGTAAAGAGACGTGTGCATGGGGAGCACCAGCAGCCAGGGGGCTCAGAAGCTTCTCTTCCAGCAGGAATGAAATGTTCTCCATGCAATTTGAATATTATCATTTTGTGTGAGATGACAGGCTTCATACTTCCTTATTATAACTCACAGTTTCAGCCTTGCTTTGTATTTGGCACATAATGTCTTTTGGCGCCTGCGTGCAGTCTGGCTAAAAACCAGAGATGATGTTGTCAGTTTGTTGTTGTTGATGATTTTTTTTTTTCATGGAAAGTAACTATTGTACATGCTAATTCATAAAGTAAAAGTAGGATTACCTTTTAGCAATGCTTTACCTCAGTATATACGATAGTAACAGTCATAGGTGAAGTTATGTATAAGAATATGTCACAACATTTTTTCTTGGAAAATAACTTGAATAAAAACAATTGCATCATTTGTGCTTTTTGTAATGCCCCAGCTGACTTTAGTTTGTCAGCCAAGACAGTTGCAAAGGTTAACTGTGCTAATGGTATTTACTAGTATGACACATTGATCTGTGTGCCCTGTGTTTGTTAGGCTGTAACTTTAATTAGTGAGTAATCTACATCATGATAAATTTGACATTGAATCCCTCCTGCTGGTCAGTGGTGGTTATTTTTGTTAAATCCAGAATGCAGGCCTGCAAGCTCCAATCCCATTGCTCGTTGAATATTTAATTTCAGACAATGAATAATTTACCCTGGTATGACATAATGCTGAATTCCTTTTAAAAATGCTCCAACACCCATGGCAGCATTCATCTTCACTCACTCAACAACAGACGGATAATTTCCCTATTAAGAAGTCTGAAATTCTATAAAATAGGAAATTGGGTGCATTTTTTTACATCCAGTTAAATGCTAATGTATTGCCACTGTAACGTACGCCAGATATCACCTGTGAGAAGTAACTTACAGAAGCTTATCGAACTTGCACCGTTAATTTGTTTCTCCTTTGTTATAGGCAGTGAGAATACACTGAGCTGTAACTGTCGAGTCCATATGAGTTTGAGACAGGATGGACATGGATGTTAAATCATATGAAATGTGATGTATGTTGGCAGAGTATTGAACTGATAGAGTGAAGGGTAATTTATTCAGCTTATTACACAGGGACCTGCTAAGAGAGTAAGGCCAGGAAACCATCTTTATTATTGTCTCATGATCAAATTACAGTCAATTAGATGAACAGAACTGAGAGATGGACTGGTCTGGCGTAAACTGGGTCATTTGAGGACAAGCTATGCTAACAATGCCAATGCAGTATTTCTATCGTATATATTTTTCCTTATATTTAGGTCATTTGAACAACACTTAACCATGCATGTGGGAGTGAAATATAGTATAGTAATATAGAGTAATGTATAGTGTAGTTATATATTATTTTATACTTTATATCATTATCAAATTACCTATGTCGGGATAGAATATTTTAGCCATATCGCCCAGAACTAGATAGAATTTTATTTGTCCTGAGGGAAATTGTTGTGCAGAAGTTGCAGCACTTAGCATAAAGAGTACAAATTTATATTATAAAACACGTGCATTGTTACCGAAAGTGTTACCACTGACCAAGGCTTAAGAAACCTTTGATGCATCCAGTAACAAGTCATTTTCAAGATGTAACCACTTGGTACTAAAATGATCAATTTGGGATTAAAATCTGGGATATTTGGCATTGCAGACATCTGCTTCAACAACCAAGCAATACTTGAAACAGATCAAATGTACTATTTCAAATCAGAGCTGAAATCCACATTTTTCCTGTATTTTGCCAGGGTGGAGAGGTCCACAGACCAGGTCATCAAACCTGTCAATGTGGAGGCCTTGTCCAAGTGGGTGGGGAAGATCCCGGCTGATGTTGTGAGGGACATGGCGGTCATCGCCCCCATGCTGTCCAGACTGGGCTACGACCCCCATGCCAACCCTCCTAACTATGGCCGGCCTGACGCAAAAGTCCTGGACAACACCAGAAGGGTGAGTACTGGCCAAGTGTATTCCTATGTTCATATTTTTTCTCAATCAGTCTTAAACTTCTTTATATTCACCACAGCTGAGAGTTGAATGAGATGATTAATACAACTCTGATGTTTGTATGGTAATTATGAGGCCATAGCCTGACACTAATTCAAAGCCCTTGATGACAGTTGAAGAAATGGTCCAGCACATAACCCACTATTAAACCTAAACTTGACATTTAGATATTTGTTTTGTATGGATCAAATTAACTAGATATGATATGTTAGTAAGTGACCTATAGAAGTGGGCACTTTTGCTTGTGGCTCTCTGGAAAATGACACAATTAACAATTCTACAGTAATGACACCCTGATGGGTTAAAAAGAAATGCACTTTCAATGCACTTCCAGGAACAGGACAAACATAATTCTAGGTTGTGTATCTCAGTCAGCCTAGTTGGGCATTTTTCAGGCTTTAACATTAAATCCCACAGGAACAATTTCTCATTAAAAAACTCTAATATAAAGAAGCGCCCATTTTCCATGCCAAAGTCTATGTGCAGTGCATATTGTGACGAGAGCTGCCCATGAAGACTTTCGTATAATGTCTATGGCTAACTCTTATAATGTAATAGTGATGTCATTAGGGTCTTTGCTTGATTTTGGAGACTAGAAATACATCACAGAAAGCAGAAAGTTATTATTGCAGTAACCACTTTAGATTTACAGATTTTTATTACATGATGTTTATTAAGCTGATGCTTTCTTCCAAAGTGACTTACATTTTTCCCATAAACAAATGTGGGTCCATTGTCTTGCTTAAAGACAATTTGACATGGAGCAGGAGGAAGATCCTGAGATTTAACCACCACCCGTACGATTAATGGCCGATCGACTCTTAACATTACATTAACTTTGTGGGTGTGCACGAGCATGATCTACTTTGCTTTGGCATTGACGTCCTTGCCCGACGTCAAACCCTTGGCTATATTTGGAGCAGAATATGTTTTATTAAATCCTTTTCCTCTAGCAGAGCTATCAGGTGACATGCTCTGCAGCTCCTCTCTTTGGGTTGCATACTGTACTGGATGTCTGAGCTAGAGGACATGATTCTCTGTTTTATTTTTATCTCTCAAGGTCTGTGGAGGCCGACATTTGAGGTCTTCCTGGTGCTTAGATGCGTATTTTCTCAGCGTGTTGAGTTTGACACTAAGAGGTTCAACTACAATAAGTCACTATCGCACTAATTTTGAGACATTGATAAATTTGTCTGAATCATCAAGACCACTGGGAGGAAGATGACTTCACATTGCACATCGTCCCTGGAGACATTAGCTGAGGTTCTAGGAAAAGAACATCAGTAGTTTTCCATTAGTCGGAAATTCCTTCCTTTCATGACTGTATAGCATATTTTTGCCGTCCACTGCTGTTAGACTGAAACAGTATTTTATTATAGACTTTGATGGCATGAGAACAAGATGATAAATGATGAAGTCTTTTCAAGTGTTGTTTACAGTTATATGAGCCATTCAGTGGTGATACAGAAACAAGAAGGTCTGTTCATCGCATGTTTCCCAAGTTTGATCTCACCTGTTTTACTGCTGCCCAAACATTTCTGGCTGATCTGTTGCTTCTAAGCACAAAGACTGGAAATGTTTCCAGGTGTCTGAATATTTTTCTCAAACATCTTTTCCGTTCAGCCACAGTGCCTATTATTGTCAACACTGGACCTTATTTTTCCAAGAAAACTGAGACATTAAATGTAGTATAAGTGTACCAGAGAGAACTGGGGAATATGCTACCAGGCTCCTGATGAATGCGAATCAATTATTAGATAAGCTTTTATGTGTCTAAGTGTCACTAATGACTTCATGGTTTCTCTGCACAATTGAAGTAAGTCAGTAAACAAACACTTTCACTCCACAGCAATTTTAAAAAAAAGATACAGTTACGTAGTGCATCACACATAAAAATGGTTTAATAAAATAAATGCAAGATAACTGCAATAAAACCCTGCACAATGAGGGACAGACCAAACGAGACGGTTAGAAATGTAACAGTCCAAAGACTTGTCAGATCTGATAGATTAGGGAAGATGATTCCAGAGGGGTGGGAAGAAGACTGCAATAGAGCAATCACCTTTTGTTTGCAGTTGGTGCAGGGATGGATGAAAGGCAAAACTTTGAGGATTGGGGTGGATTGGGAAGTGAAATAAAAAATGATGAGATTGAAAGATTAGAAATGTAGCTGGGGGCAAGGTCATGCAGAGCCTTATATGTGAGCGACAGCTTTTTCTAGTAAACTGAATCTATCACTGCTTAATCATCTCATCTTTAATATCTGAATATTGAAACGATGGAAATGTCAAGCTATGTCTAGATTAGGAAGATGCAATAGGCAGCTATTAGCCTTGCTTTCCATTTTCAGTCTGCGAATAACTCTTGCAGCCACACATACAAATAGAGCAAAGTACAGTTGCAATAATAAGTAGGTCTCTGTACTTGTTAAAGCTAATATTACTCCGTCTCAAGTGAATTGCATCAGTGTCAGGGCGTAACTCACTGTAAATGAAGCCCGTTATCTCATCAGTGTTTGTGCCATACGAGTGTTTAGTGGTGTGTGCTTCTATGTCACAAACCTTCCGTCCAATCTTAGCCTGCAATTTATCATGCAGCAGTGAGGTTTCAGCAAAGCATCTCCTGCTTCATAAAACACTGATATATACTGTACATCAGCACAACCACACAACACCCAAGGGTGACTCGTAACTGTGAGGGGTGTGGGGGGGTACCAGAATACAGACATTTGAACAGCCTACTGTTTAAAAGAACACCAGCCATAACAGGCTTTATTCATTTCTGATTTCTGGTGTCAACATGGTGTTTTACAATGATTTAGATTGTTGAGTTTGACTTCTTGATCTCCATACAGTGATGATTTTATACAGGACGTGTGGTTGGATTTTCTCTCTGTGGAAAAGTTGAAAGCCGTCACTGTAGTGCTTGGCGGGTTTGTCTTTAACCCAGTTGAGTTTTAGCCAATATACTTTTCTGAAGCATTTGGATTGCTTTTCCATTTGTTTGAGGGGAACAGAAAAGGGGAGCAAGGAACCAAAGGAAGAATGTATTCGGTGCAATTCGTCATGTTGTCAAGACTGATGTGACTCCGACCGAAAACATTTTGTGTGTAAGATGTGAGGAGGGGAGAGGGGAGCCCCCCGCCCTTTTCTTCTTTTTTGTTTTCTGTGGGTATTGGTTGGAAAAATGTGTCTTACCACAAACGAATGGAAACTAGAGAGAAGGTGGCAAAGTGGCAGAATACCTCCTCCCATGCTCCTCATAAGAAGTTACTTGTCCTTATGTGACTCATGTAGCTGAGTTCATGCTCACATTATAACATGTTGACCTGTAAGTCAAAGCTACCAGCGTCATCATAACTTCATCTGAACAAGATGACTCAATCCTAGGATATTCATAATAATTTGTATTCACTATATTACACCCCCAATTCCAAAAAAGTTGGAACATTGTGTAAAATGTAAATAAAACAATGCAATAAAACAATGCTTTAACTGAAAACCATGGTCGAATTTTGAATTGGATGCTTTCTTTTTCATTTATGTTTTACACATTGTCACATCTAGAGAGCTGTATGCATCAGGCCCCATGGATAGAGATTGGAGAGGCATTGCAGACAGCTGTTGTTGATCAATCAGTCCATTGTGTTGAAGGCAACTGTTCCCGAAACCACACTGTCTCATTGTAAGTTGAGTACAAATGAAAATATTTCCCAAAATGTTGTACTGTTGCTTTAAAGGGCAGCTCGCTGTTAGGCGGCCATGTATAAGTGTCAGATATGTAATCCTCATGCTGTTCTAATCATGGTATCACCACGTTGGTGATACACAAATGTGCCTGTGGTCCTGTTTACATATTTTGGATGCAGTAAATATCCATGTCCGTGTTCCGGTTTTTCCTCCGCCCATGCTCTGTGAAATAGTTAACACTTCCCTCACAACAGACTCATGTGTGTTGATGACAACATGTGTGTGTTGAAGCTCATTTACTCAGATTTATGCTGTGTACATCTGCAAGCCATTAGTGTTATTCCACTGCATCAAACCCAGCTGCAGGGTTTATATTATTGTTTGCTTTCCCTCCCCCCTCCTGAGCTGGAGTTCCTGCATACTGAAGAGGATCTCCTTCCAGCCAGATCCAAGTGAACAAGAAGTTTTTCACAGAGCCCTGTGGTCACTTTCCTTCTGTATGTTGGAATACTTAAGGACAACATTCAAAGCTTTGGAATCTGCTTTAACTCAGCAGCATCTGCTTTGTGTCTGTGTTTTGTCTTGGGTTTTTATTCATTGTTTTTGTGGATCCTCAAATATTGAAAATGCTGCGAACAATTTGGCCATTTAGGGGCAGCAGAACACACGGAAAACACAACAGTGACATGTTGTGTTGTTATCAAGTTGTTCTGGTGAACGTGTTGACCATTTACATACCCAGCAGGCATGGAGCAACTTTATTCCCTTTAGTATAGGTATTTGGAAAAAAATATTGTTTTTGTAGCTCTACCAACTCAAGCACTGCTTGGAAAAAGTTCAGATGATACGCAGCCCCAATTAGCACTATTGTCAAACAGAAGTTGGTTAATGTGTTCACTGTTCTCATAACAGTCTTCATGTCCGACCATTGTCTTATTGATATCCACCTCCAACAGGGTAACCCTCTTTCCCTCACAAAAATGCTTGGTATTTTAATTCTCCCTAGCTAAATTACCCAAGCACAAGGCATTATTTAGCAAGAGGAGCCTTCTCTGAATGCCAAGGACCTTACTAAATTCAAGACCACACTCCATTTGTATGGTAGCACCCCCCACCCCCAAATTCTGTACTGCATTGCATAAGACATCTGGCAACCAGCCCTGAACTAAACTAAACCACTGTATCATGAAGCCACATGTGGAAATGCTCTCTGCTGTCTTGAATTTTCACCCAGCCCCATCCAAATATTTATTGTCCGTCTCATCTCTTCCTCAGCACTGATTTCACCAGTCTTGGATGAGCTGCTCAGCGTAGAAAATAGTTTGGATGCAGCCATTGAACTGAATGTTTGTGTTGTGGAGACGGAGAGATCTGGATGATTAAGGAAGCTTGACCTGCTGAGAGCACTCTTATCTCAACGATGCTTTGTTGTTTTTTACTGAGAGTGAAGACCAGTCGTAAAGGTAATCCTTCAAAGCAGTATCAGCCCTGTGGTCAAAGCAGTTAATGGAGTCAACACATATCTCCCTTAAACCTCTGTGTTTATATTGATTTAGCCCAGAAAGGTTCCAAGGATCCATTTATGTGAATGCATGCAAAGGTAGAGAAAAGGCCTGGACCTTTGTCGGAAAGAGGTATGTGTGTTATTGCCCATTTAAGATTTATAACTGTGTTGTGTTGCTGCATATAAAGGTTATTGATATCCAGTGTAGTGTAGTTAAGGAGTAGAATCTTTTTTTTAGCTGTATTACAGTAATGTAGTCTACGGACTTGAGTTTGGTTTAGGTCTCAAATATGCCAGTACAAGTCAGGTTGAATCTAATAGATGCAGATTCCAATCTCGGTTTTACAACTGTCTCACAAAATTGGAGCAAAGAAAAATGCTAAAAGATCAAATTGCACACGTCCTCCGTTCATGACTTTGTTAATATGACAACACATGGACTTGTGCTCTTTGTCGAAGCTTCGTCTCTGACTGCTGGTCAGAAGAGGCGGATCCTGCTTGCTGTAAATGAGGCTCGTTGGGCCTGGCTCTAGAAGCCGCAATCAATAGCTTTTAAGTGGCTTTGCAGTTGTTCTGATCCCTGGTGAGAAATGGATATTGGAATCAATAAGTTCTCAGTTTCTCTACAATAACAATAAGGAGTTAGTGTCTGTACAGTTCCTTTCCTAGCGTGTTGTGCTTTGGGTCTGCGGCTGGACCTTTTCCTTCATATTAATGCAAGGACAGTTAATGATGTGCAGGCTAATCATATCATATTGATCCAGGACCAGGCTAGACTTAGACTTCAATGGAGACTTGTATTCAGGAAACCATTGGCTGGATGAGCATGGAAAGAAGAAAGTGGCTAAAAGATTTATGACTGAAGACCTCACATGAAGTGTTAATTGCTCCATTCACCTTACTCCTTAAAGTCAGGTATCTTATTGAAGACTTGATTCTTTTTATTTGTGTTTTTAGGATCTTTCTGAATTTACCGTGACCCTATCATACAATCATCCCCATATGAATGGGGTCAAATAGTTGCATTTTGGATTATCTAACAGCATCTGAAACCTCGTGGCATTTTTTGCAACATTTGGCAACAGGTTTGACAATATTGATTTTATAGTAAGGCAGGGTTTGAACTTCATTATCAAGGACCCTGTTTTCATTCTTCACACAACTTCTTCCAATATGTTTTACGTGTACAACTGAGTGCAACACCATGAATGAAGTGAAGCTGTTCCAAAGATGACATTGTTATCACAATTTCTATAATTCATCGTGTCGAGACTACAAAGATTCAAAAGACACATTTGCCTTTAGACACGCAGAGCAACAAGAATACTCACCCTTTAAGCATGAAAAGAACAAACGGTATGGTGCTGTGAACCAACAGGATCTACATCATCAGTTAATATATCAATACCTGATGCGCTAATGTTTGAAGAAAGTGTGATTAAAATGACTTTGTATGATCAAATCACTGTCTGAGATGAGGAGTTTTGTTTTTAAAGCCTCTACAAACAGCATGCATACACACCCAGTCTCACGGAGAGTTCCAGTGTGCAGATTCAGATAGAAGCAGTTTGTTTGAGGAAACAATATCCCTGAAAACCTTCCACCCAGAGAGGGTGGAAGTAGTTTGCCGTGCAGCTGAAACATTGTCCCCTGCCGATTGTGGCTCGACACTGGCAGCCTTTCAAACGCATTGGGCTGTTACTACATTTAACCCCCTGGGACTGGGGCTTAGTCACAGGCTGGACCACTGCGGGGTTTAGTTTGGCACTTCCCCACTGGACTGACCTGCTGCTTGTACCAGCAGGCACCTTGGCTGACCCAATTGTGCTGCTCCCTCTGCTAAGGCATGCTGTGGTGGTGCATTATGTTTTCGTTTTTTTTGGACATTGTTGTCAAAAGGAGTATGGGATAAATCTTCAAATAGTTTGTTGAAACAACGTTTTACTTCTCACCCTGCTGCACATGTTTATTTTAATAGTTTCTAATTAAACTGTTGGAATTTGAATATACCACTTGGAAACTCCAAATCTTTGTTCACTGTTCCTGCTTCAGCTTTCTGACTGTGGTCAGGAAGCTCAGGGGAGACCTGTTTTGCCTCCAGGACTCACTTTAGGGTTACACCGTACACTTACTACAACTTGACAACTGCACTGTTAATTTCCTCTCTGCTCCAGTTCAAACACTTTGATTTAAGGGTAACCACCATCAGTCTTCCTCTCTTTCTCTTGACCCCACCACATGCACCACTGAACTATTCCTGAAAGAGGCCATGTTACTCTACACTAACATTATGTTTCCATCCAAACATTTTTACAATTCCAGCACAACCTTCTCCAGAGCTAATAAAGACACTGCTGTGTCTACAGGACCTTGCATTTATTCCAGCTTTCAAAGTGAGCCAAATGTACTTTCTGGCTTAATTAATAGATAATTGAAATCCTCTTAAATTTTGCCTTTGCCTTTAACAATTATAGTTTATTTTGCTCATACATTACATAATATTATATACAGTTTAGGCATAGACTTTAAGTAAAACATGCAGTTGGACCAGATGGAGTCCTTGTGTAATGGAAAGATTCTTATCAACAGCAGTGTGCTGCTCAGTTTAAATAAAAGTCACTTTATTGTCATTGAATCCCGGGATAAGACAGGAAGGCAGCACAGTGATATTTCTGTCAGTCTGGTTGTGGACTGAGCAGGCGGAGTTCCCTCTGATACTGCCGAGAAGTATTTGATCTTGTTTTATCGGACTCAATAGAAGAGGCTGTAAATCCTCCACCATATGAATATTCCTCCTTTCATGAGCATTTGAACAGATCTCAAAGAGGCAATAGACCTTGAGGTTAGAGTCTGCTGGACAAGAGCAGGCTGGCTTCATGTTACTGCAGTGATGGCGTCATGCAGCCATGAAGTCTGGCCTTTTTATCAGAGTCAGCCCTTCATCTCTGTCTCCGTCCTCTCTGTGAAGGGCAGATTGATCTGGAGCGTTCAAAGCAGACAGTTTAGCCTTTTCTGTACATTTTCTTATCATACAGCACTCGGATTTTATACCTCAAGCGTCTGACCTAGTGCACAACCAGAGGGCATTCAGCTCCACTTGTCCTTTTGCGTGCTCTCTTTCTTTCTGTCTGAAGGTTTGGACTGGCTCAGAGCAGTCTGGGCCGGAGCCTCTGTACGCTAAGGAGGAAAGCTGCAAAATGGCACCCAGGAGGAAATCAGAAACATGCGCTCGCCTCTCTGTCTCTGGTGTTGGAAATCATTTTAGATTACGTTCAGTTTCTGGCCTTGCATCAACTTCAGGCAAACACGCAAGCATGCATGAAGGCACGCAGAGGGATTAGGAAATGAGTTTAGTGTTTTGGGGAAGTTTTAATCTCTGAAACCCAGGAGGGGCACACAGGACTTTTGACCCACTCCTCCCACACTGTGGAGGTCCCGCTCAGTTTTGAATGATTGTCTGATTAGATTAAACTTGATTTGTTTTGTCGGTGGCTCTATTATGGAAACCCATTAATTATCAAAAGAATTAAAATAAAGCATCCAAAACTGCATTGTGCAACTTTTGGAGATTCAGATAATTAGTATGTTCACATTTAGTGTTTTATTAGTTTGGTTGGTCTTTGCTCTTGTGTCCTGCCTAATTCCTGTGTTTGCCTGTGGTTGTCTTTGATGTGGGGGAAGTTTTGGGTGCAGTTGAGGTTAGTAGTGACAGAGCGGGGAAGTCACAGCAACAGCAGCACTGAAGAAGCAGTGAGAAAGCAAAGAACTAACACAACAAGCAGCATGCAAAAGTAGCCCTGTGTTTTCCCCTATATATGCCTCAAGCTTGATGGCATTTCAAGATACATAAGGGAGGATTTTTTACTAGGCATTTGTTGTTGTCTATTGAGGTGCTTTGAAAAGCCTCTGAGATCCATCACCACCCTTACACTTAATCAGTCAATAGTATGTATGTTTTTTTTCCACCTCAGTGAACCAAAGTACACTCTAAATAAATTTTTAGGCAAGAGACTTGCATATTATTCTTTTTTTGGCAGTCAAATTTCATTCCATTTGACTGTATTGGCATTACCCCATCACTAAGCTCTGCTCCCCTGTAGTTGAAAAAATTATTATATAACAATGACAGATTTACCACTCACGTTTGCAGATATAAGAGATAAAATAATAATAATAATTTTCCTCTCAAATAATTCTGTTCACTTGCTTTCTATAAAACTTGGAACAAGCAACACAGTGATTAAGTTACATAATTTTTTTTTTTGCTTCAGTATGCTTCACTTTCATAACAGAACAGGTTTTGAGGATGGGAACTAATCGCTGTAGGGGCACGTGTTGGTTCTGAATGAGTCTAAATGAGGAATGGGATAGCACTTTTTGAAACCATGCCACCTCCACAGAGACCTTCCTGTGGACAGAAGTGTGATAGTGAAAATCCATTCGGTCTTATTTTTGAAACTACAGTGTTCACACTATATTCATTCAGCAATGCTACATGAAACATGGGGTATGGACACAGCGTGACATGTCTGTAGAAGCTGCTACACTGACCATAGAAGCTGCGCTAACCTGGAAGGACATTGTGCTGCCAACAGTGAAGATAACACTGTCAGATGTTAACGTAATTTATGACTGATTGATCCAGGTATTAGTCAAACCTCAGGTGTTACCAGGAAAAACCGATTTGGGAAAAACTAAACATTCAAAGATATAAACTAGAAAAGCACTCAGAGTGCAGACCTCTGCCAAGGCAATAGGGTCAGTTACACAATACCAAATTGAACACTTGAAGGATTATATGAAAGCATGTATTTTGGGAGCACACTGGCATTGAAATATTTCATCCACTAGATGGCGGCAGTTAGTGAAGGCAATATGGTCACTGACGAAATATAAATTTACAATATAAATTCCAGATGGTGTTCCGGATCACCAACAAAATCGAAATAATCTGTTCCTTGCAAAAAATGTCATCAAAATTCGTGCTGTACCTTGGAGGTAATGAATGTTTTTTCTTTGGCAAGGGACCATAGTATAAGTGGGACAATGTCTTTTACGTTGAGTGTAGTAAAGTGAGTCTGAAGCTTCATCTTTCCCCATTGTCCATTGATTCCTAATAATAGACATTATCCCTTACATACACAACAAGACCTACCTTATACTTCATTACACCCCTAAACTAAGAAAAGGTAAATGAATTGTTTCAAATGATTTAATAAATATGTGGTAGAATGAAATAAACAGTAGTTTGGTAGTAGTGAGATCTATAGTAAAAAGGTTAGCAGCCTCACTCTGATGTACTGTAGTAACTCAACACAGCACAGCTGCTGAATCCTTCTGTTTCATGTCTTTAGCTGCTAAATTCCTCTTCATCTTCTATCCATCATCACATTGATGTTACTCTTAGCCCAACTCCACACTCTTCATTTCTTTTGCTGACAGAGCGACCTTGTGCTACAGTGGTGTTTGAAGGAGGTGACTTCCTCTGTAGATATTGTAAATTGTGACACATGTTAGCAATGATCCTGAATGTTCCCGGAGTAGTCCATTTAGGTGCTGCTGACTGTGTGGTTGAGGCCAACAAGAGAGGAAAAGCCAGAGCTTATATTCCTGGAAAACACACACACACACACACACTCACATTCACACTCATACTCACACACATACACACACGCACACACAAACAACCGGGTATGTCCTGTAGGATATTGACCCCCAGCCTCCCTCCTCCCTTCCAACTCTTTCTCTGCCCTGTTTCTATTCACCTCTCAGTCTGGTCCCATGTCGGCCCCTGGGGGAACTATATGACAACAGGAGCAGAGCATGAAATTCCTGGCATGCGCCCAGCAGCCTCCATCTTTTAGGTTACAAATGTTTCCCATACTGAGGAAGGGATGCACGATATATAGTAACCAATTATTGGATCCTTACATTAGAATTAATTATTCTACTTATCAAATTAGAGTCAATAACTCATTGACCATTAATTAAAAGCCAAATTACTCTCATTGATTTAAGGAAGTGTTGATTCTACACACTCCATAGGTGGGGGTATGCATCTTTATAGTTGGTTTGTTATCTGCCAATGAAAAGTGTCCTTTAACATGCCTGATTGGACAGATTATGTCAAATCATTTATTTAGAATTCTTTGGCAAAATGCTCTATAAAAGCCAAAGTACAATTGGAGTTGTTTGATGTCAATAAATGAACATTTGAAGTCATAACTGTTCTTTTATGTTTTACAAATAATGATGTCCCCTAGAATTGGTTTGTACATAAACTAGAGGGCATGAACTTTGAACTCTATAAAATCTAAAAATGGGAAATTATCGGGGATCTTATAGGTATCAGCCATGAGAAGCAAGTAATTATCAGTCATTAGTATCTGCTGAAAAACCTCCATACCTTGCATCCGTACATGGAGGTTGATTTCAGCTGTTATACTGTGTCCACTCAGCTTGGAGTTTAAGTAGTGATAGTGATGCTTTTGAACATGTGAAATGGTGCCTTCGCCTCATTATTAAGTGATTGAATACGTTTCTCTTTTTAATCAAAGTGAACACATGAGCCAGTATATCTTTACCATGGTAATCCAGATAATAAACTCAGATTGCAGACTGCAGATTCAATGAATTTGTGGAGCTCTAAAGCTGGTCCTTTGTTTTTCCAGGTCTTTAAAGGTGAATTTCAGCTACCAGATTTCCTAAAAGAACAATCACAGGTACAGTAACATTCCTGCCTGTTGTCGAGCTTTTTCTTCCTTTTTTTCAAATTCAGCTTTTTTTGGTGTCTAATTTGAGTTAAACCATCTACAACTCAGTGGAAGATCTCGTTACAGATTTCCATCTGCTCACGTTTGCCCATCTCCTCTTGCTTTTGACTTTAGTTTCTTGCCACATAATGCAGCCTGTTGTCGTCTTCTGGTCTCAGCTTCATGATTGTCTTCATGTTTTTTTGGTTTTTAGTGGTTATTTTGTTTGTTAGTCTCTTTGTGTTGCCTTGTTGTTTCTGGTCTAAGAGCCTGACGCTGGCTGAGGAAGACTCCTGCCCTCCTCTGGTAGTCACACAAATCTGCATCTAGTTTCTCCTTGCTTCAGGGACACACTTCTGAAGAGTGTGTCTGCTTTTGATTTGCTAAAAATGTCAGCCGCTTTGATCATATAATAAGGAGGAAAGAAAATAAGTCAGTTGAGTCAGCTGACTGTTGTCATCTTCTTGGTTGGTTCAAGTTGCATATTCTGGTATTTGCTTACTTTGTCACAGAGCTGCCTGTCATCCTAAGAACACCGACAGTAACTTCTGTCTGTGTGTTTTCTGCCTCCACACAGATTCAGAAGTCTGCAGAGAGACCCAACCCCAGTTAGGAGCAGCGGGAGTTCCATCACCACAACACACAGGTACAGCTGAACATGCCAGATATTGTACTACATTCATATCAGCTTGTTACTTCACTAATTAAGATGTAATAAATAAAACAGACAATGAGCTTATGAAGCATGACACCGAGTGTACAGAGTGGGACTCACTTCTATATCACTAGATTATGAATATGAACAGCTGTACATGTGCATTAGTTATGATTACATTTCTTATCAAAAGCTAGTTGATAATTTTGCCAACAGTCAAACATCAAACAAGTGTAGCAACACAAGACATAGAATGCCAACTAATATTACTTACTATTCCAAAGTCCAGCTCAGTGTCTGTCTGCAGCCTGTTATGTTGGAAAACTCTCTAAGTCTGGGATTTACTGCTTGTTCACTCTCTCCTTTTATTATCCTCCATCAGCATCCTTCTCGGTCTCCCTCTGTGTCCGTAGAGGCTGCTAAACCCCATTGCCTAGCCCACTCACACATCTTTGGTTTTGTCATGGCAGCTGCGACACTTGGTGGTTAGCAATACTTTAGCATATGTAAAGCTTTCTTTTCATCAGGAAGCTCATTAAAAAATTGAGAGTGGAGGCAGAGCAGCTGGAGGACATCAGAGAGAAAAACATAACATGTTTTCTCTATAAAATATGATCAGTTCCACCAAAATCACAGATGTTAGCAGGTGGTGTATTCAGACTTTTCAAAACAATAGGATAATAGCTTCTCATCAATCAGCCACAACAGGAGAGTGCTGCTTACTGTACATATTAATGCATCATCAAAATAAGTGATACAAATTTGCTAATACTACACTGTACACTCAGTACAGTGTGTTATTCATTGTGAGATTAATTTTCTATTCTCTAATCTAAATTATTTTCTCTCCTGTGTTTATTACTAAAACAGATGAAAACAATGTTTTCCAGGATAATCTTAGAGAGCCACAATGGGATTTCTTTTCAAAATTAAAATAAAAAAAGTTGGTTAAGTCTTAAAGCGAGACAATAAATGTTGATTTCTTTGAACAGGAACAGAGGTGCAACAGAACAGGAAATCATGGACATCGTCTCACTCATCTCACCATCTGTGTTGGGCCTCAGCACGTTTCAAAGGTCACATGACCACAGCAGGACCGTCTAGTCATCGGGGTCAGCCCCTCCTCCTGCGGGCTACCACTCCTCGTCTACGGAGAACTCTTGGCCTTCGATGTTGTACTGCAAAAGAAAAAGAATACTAATACTTCTCACAACCACAGAATGTCTGCTGATTGTTATTTTTCGTGTCACATCACACGCATTGATTTTAGAAATGATTTCTGGCTATTTAGAAAAAAACTCTGTGATTCTGTTGTAAGAAACTGCAGTGAACTGAATTCGCAAGAAGCATTTATGAATGGAAAATTAGCTTTTGGAAGATGCAATACCTATTTTACTGTTACTTTTTTTTCATGCCTTTGTATTGTGCAATGTCATGGGTACTGATCAGTATCAACCGTGATAAACATTGTTCTTTTTGTAAACCTGTGGTCAGTCTGCTTCTATTTGGTTGAATGGTGACATTGATCCTTCTGTAGAGTTGAAAGTTTTAGTAAGTCCTGATAATTGCAGCTCAAGTCCAAAACACTTCATGACTTAAAGGCTGGATTACCAACCTGGTAAATGCAGCAAAGGGCCCCAGAACCCCATGGGCCCCAAAAGTAGGTCAAGAGGATCTATGGAATATGATCAAATATGAAATTAATTAGCACCAATATCAAATCAGGGCCACGCTGTGTTGTAGTGGTTAGCACTCTTGTCTCACAGCAAGAGGGTTGCCGATTCGATCCCGAGTTTGTATGTTCACCACACGTCCAGCTCCCGGGTTTGGAAAATGTATATTTAAATCAATTAAGAGGGGACCATGGGCCATGTGTTGTTAAGGGCCACTGTGTAAAAATTTTATAAATGTAAATGTAATATAAATGTTATACTTTGTAATAGCCTTGTGTTTGATCAAAAGGGCCCAAACTAAGCAACAGGCTTAATCTGGAGCCAGGAAGTATCATTCCAGCTTGGAATAGCAGAGTGGCACTGTAGTGGTTGTTTCTATACTATGTGCACTTCATTTCCGATTCCCTGACTAGGAAAGTAAGACATGTTGATAAGAACTATGAATTGTCAAGCAATTTTCAAACAAAATATCACAAAATCAATTAAAAATTAAAGCTGCAAGCAGCGATGAACGGGCCCGAGCAGAGTGGAGCGGTCGGGGGACCTGGCCACACCAGGCCTCTCGATCCACAGCCGCCTCCCCAAACAACCTACGACAAAGAGGTCACAAGTTATGAAAGGGGCGTGACAATGGTAAGGGGGCGGGGTAATCAATCAGTCAATAAACAGGGACCCTCTGCTGGGTTCGATTACACTTCATTCAAGTCTCTACGACAAACGGTTCACTAGTTATAGTAAAGGGGCGTGGCTAATGGAAAGGGTCGGGGCAATCAATCAGTCCTTAAACAGGGACTCTGCTAAGTACGATGACACCGCAATATATGACTCTACGACAAACGGTTCATTAGTTAGAGAAAGGGGGCGGGTCTAATGGCAAGGGGTGGAGCAATCAATCCGTCGTTAAATAGGGACCGTCTTCAAGAGTTACAAAAGGGGGTGTGGTTAAAGCATAAGGGGCGGTCTTTATGAAATATTGTTTCGTTAATGTGTTCAGGGCTGGACCCTGATCAAACATGACAAGTTTGAGGCGGATCGGACAATGTATGGTCAAGTTATAAGGTCACGTTTTGTAGTACAAATCATGCCATATTTCGCCGCCATGTGACGCCCACATAGTGTGATGGTTCGTAAAGTTTTTGATAAATGTTGATCCCAAAGGCCTTATGATGGTACTGACCAAGTCTGAAGTCGATCGGATTAAATCTGTAGCAGCAGTGCGTTAAAGTATGCATCGTGGTCATTTTATGAAAGGGGGAGTGGTTTAAGCATAAGGGGCGGGGATTTATGAAATATTGCTACCCAACCCTGTTCAGGAGTGGATTCTTTTGAAGCATGAGAAGTTTGGACAATATTCCACAAAGTATGGCAGAGATATAACCATATCAGTTTTTATGGCGTCACCCAATTTTTCGCCACTATTTCGCCGCTATGCCACGCCCACATATTGCGATGACCATTAAAGCTTTTTATAACTTTAGAAGTTTTTTTGAAAAAAAATAAAACGACATTCTATAGTATGACTTTTTGGAAATTTGGCCATTTCACAACATGATGTTTTTCTGTCATTTCTGGATATATTATGCTCTAATATGTATCAACACACTGAAATTTGGCCATTTTAAGCATTTTTAGGCGTTTTAAGGAATTTTAAAGTTTGACCACTTTTGACAAAACACATCATAATATGGTGTTTTTCTGTCCTTTTTCAAAAAATTTCACCCTGACACGCATCAACAGACTCTAATAAAGCTATCCCGCGAATTTGGTA